>ML382063.1:0-42383 GCA_005239525.1 Nicotiana knightiana
ATGGTAGGTACGGTATGATTTGCTGTAGCCATACCTTTCGTACAAGTAGTCAAAAAGAATGTATGAATCCTCCAAACATACCAATTTCGCGTCCTTTTTCAAACCCATCATTTTAAGGAAACTGTTTCCTATGCGGTTCCCAAGCATCAACAACCCCGGAGTTTCCCATACTAGGTTAACCGGCCCTCCTATCTCTTCTATCAAAGGCGCCATTTCGATGTTCCCAAAGCGGAACACGGACCTTTAACGATCTCAGAACAGGGTAGCAGCCTCTACTATCATTTTGTTGGGCTGGATTTCCAGGAGAGACGGTAGGTTACCCAAGCGTTTCCTGACGATAGCTTTGTCGCTAGAGCGCAGATCCTCCTACCAACTCAACAGTTTTGGGTGGATGTTGGAGACCATGCCGAATCTGGGGACTTCGTGCCTCATTTTTTCTGCAAAGCAAATAAAATTAGGCCCTTACCCCCACCGGACTCGACTATTTATCGTCAATAATTAGCAGGAAGCATTTTGTTCTCCAAATAAATGCACAGAACGTGAGGGCGTCCGTTTGGGTTTAGGGAAACCCCGTGGACTTTTGGATAAGGCTATCTTAAAAGCTATCGTGTGGACGACACTTTAGCTCTATTAGGTTTGACCATGATACATGCAACAGTGCAACAGAGTAAGGTTTCTATGAGATTTTAGACTGGTACCCTTGAGCGGACAACTCAAGGGGGAAAGGCACGGAATCGTCGACTGCATCGCTGATCGACTAGTTTTACCGCAAATAAGACTTTCCGAATTTAATGGGTGATATAATAGGAAGGGCGCAACCACTCATCAAGCGTTGCTATAGTATTTTGTTTGGCATGAGTGGAGTATGAATGTTGAGCATGATTTATGCAATAAGTATTAAAACAAGTTGTCACATATTTGAACGATAAAGAAAGCGGTAAAAACGGTAGTAATGATTTAAAGCAGTTACAAAAGAACACAAAGAGACATATCAGTTTCGTTTTTGAAGAAAAGTAAATACCCGAAGTAAACAATTAATTGCATGTAAAGGGAATAGGAAAGGGTGTAAGTATTTAAAATAAAAGCATAAATTCAGGAAACAATTTGAAATGGTAAAAGCCTGGATATCCCCAGCAGAGTAGCCATGCTGTCGCGCCCCCTTTTTTTTCCTCGCGGAATATCGGGTTTATGACATTGGTTGGGACAACTCTTTCCTTTTGGGAAATGGGTTTGAATATTTTGAAGAGTCACCACCTAAAGATTTTAACGGTGCGTTAGGGCACCTAAGAGGTTCAATTACAACTACGTTGTTAACCAGAGATTTGGAAAGGGCTTGAAATTATCCTAAGGGGAAAGTGTTAGGCACCCCTCAGGATCCACAAGTGTGGTTCCCGGTCAAATGGTTTCGTGAATTTTTACAACTAGCAAATAAGAAGTAAAGGCTAAAATAAAAAGGGATTTAAGTCTTAATCATATAAATGTTTAGAAAACAGTAAAAAAGATTATGAGATAGCGTATAAAGGTGTCCTAGGTTTATAATAATATGGATCACATCAGTGCAATACTCGGTAATCACTCCTCAAAGAGGGGCTACACGTGGTATTAGCGCACCGGTCATCATATCCATATTCTACCCTTCCCACCCGGTGAAGGTAATTAAAGCGTGTGTTGGTCACGGACTCTATTTCGTGCTATTACCCGTCCCATCCTATCAGTCCTGGAGGAGGCTAGGACTACTATCCTAAAAGGAAGTATTAGGTTGACCCCTAGGTTTAAAGGATAAGATTCTAAGCGACAAACAACGGCAATTAGGACTTCACATAAGGGGAAAACAAATAAGAGCAGATACGAGGCCCAAGTATTCCTCCACAAATTATGCACATGATTAGCACGACTCAACCACAAGTAAGGCCTTATTAACTTCAGAACCTAAGGCATGATATCTAGGTGAGAATGCAATAGTGAGGCAGCTTTATTACTGATTTCAGAGGATGAATTTTATCAATTTCTTACTGATTATAACCATTAATAGTCAAGCAGCAGGTATAAAGGAGTATGTTTCCAGTTTTAATAGATTTAACACCTAAGGCTTGCCTAAGCGTATGACAATACTCAGTAATTACCCAGATTATTAAAGAAACTGTTACAAGTTAGTTTGCCTAAACATGTTGTACTTAGGTGTTGCAAAAATACAGAACTATTACCACTTGTTTGAAAATATGGTGAAACTATTTTTTAGGGCCCTTTTCATGAAATCAGTAGTTAAACTAGGTGTTGAATGAGGTCCTAAGACATGATATCTAATATGCACACATAGCGATGCAGAATGGGTGGTATGCAGAATTCCTAGGTAGGATTTCTAAATGCATAAAATTATAGTTTTTGAACATGCTATGCAGCAAGTATGAGGATGACTTGTTCATTAGCACATTATTATCCTAAGCATGATTCCTAGGTGTACCACAACATTACAACGATATTAGAACTGGTTTACATGAATAACAGGTTTATATTAACGTTTAATCCTAGAGCATGATTTCTTTATGATAAACAATAATACCATAATAGGATGCTGAAACAGTAAACATGGACCTAAGGAACAGGACATCTAATGCATGATATGCTTCCATACAATCAACCCTAAGCATGAATTTCTAGTGCACACGTAAGAAATGTAAACCTAGAAGCATGGTATCTACCCTTTAACATGGATAACCTATATAACTACCCTCCCTTTTTCACCATCCATTCCCAAATATTTGTTTATAAATTATTACAGGTCGGGAATTATGAATTACATAACCAAAGAAGTTACTTCTATAGGGAGCCTTCAGTTAGGCCCAGATCTTCCAAACCTCAATACCTTTGGTATTTCATAGCCCTTCAGTCCGGGTGTGTCAAAGTTCCCTAAGGACCTCAGGGGGCTCCCGGGCAATGCTCACACCCAGATTTCATAGCCAAAATGGAGTAAGTGCAGTGTGGAATGGCCAGCCTCTGTGTGTCAAAGTTCAGAGGGAGCTCAAGGGTCCCAAGGCAATGCTCACACAGAAGAGGCAGAACCTAGACTTCTAAGAGTATATGTGAGAGTGTTTTTTTTAAAAGGGGTTTAAATAAGAAAATCCTTTTGAGAAAGGGTAAGTAAGAAAACAGTTTTGAAGAGGGAAATAGAAGTTCAACATCACACAAAAGACCAGGGATGGTCCAGCAATCACAGACAGGGGTAACGGGATTTGAGGGAAAAATACAAAGCATGTGAGGCAAACATGTAACATGCAGACACACATATAGGCATATAATCAGAAACTCCTAAGGGTTCAGAGGGTTAGGGGTATAGTAAAGTACTAGGTTAGATTAACACCCAAGCAACTAAGACCATGATTAAACTAATGTACCAATCATAGGCATGGCGATTCACGTAAGAAGCAGGTGCTAAGTATACAGAAACATGCTGGTCAAATAAAGCCTAACTTAGCATACAGAAGGGAGTTCAGGATCCTAGATACATATTGAATAATAAGTAAAGAAAATAAGAAACACACTGAATTACAACAGTGATAGAAACACGTTGGTTTGAGGACTGAAATCTAAATTAGAACATACAGTGAAGTGAAGAAAGCAGTAACACAAACAGGAAGTAAGAGATGCACAATAGTTAGCTTTGGCTAGCATAGAAGAGAGAGCAGAGAGTTTTTTTTAATTGTGAGAGAGAGATTTTGAACAGATTAGTTCGTGTGTATGTCTGTCCTAAAGAGAGCATATATATAACAAATTTGAAGGCTAGGTAAAATAAGGTAGGAGTCCAATTGTCCAGCAATCATGGGACTCAGAATCAATCAGTGCAATCAATCAATACAAGTACTCCCTTAATTAAGGGAGTTAACTTCATATAGTAATAAACAGGTAACAAGTAAGGAAAGAGGTAAATATATAAATAAGTATAGCATAGGTAATTAGGGCTAGGTTCAGAAAGTTTCAATTAAGGGAACAATGTCAAGATACAGTAAATAGCGTAATTAACCACGAAATAGGGCCTGAAAATAACTCAAAGGTCTGAAATCAGCAAAGGGTATCAATCACAGGGGGTCAGGGATCTGAAATTAGTGTTGATTAAAGGAAAGCCTCATGTATTTAAGGATGTATTCAGAATCAGAATATTCTGTGAAAATCAGTATAGTACTACTCACAGTCATTCAGGGATTCAAGCATGTTAAAAAGAATAGGCTGATTTAAGATGGATAAACACACATTAGGCAAGAAGCAATATAATCAAAGGTTCGATAATACAACAAAGTAGGAATCACATATGATCAGGGCTTTAGGCCAGTACATGACATTATGAGCATGAATGCAGGTAATAGACAAAATCAGAATCACAAAGGGTAGTCATGATATAGGCAAAAGACGAATAGTTAGAAACCCTAATAAGTATGGTAGGGTAAAATCACAGAAATAATCAAGGACAACTCATGGGAAATAGACACACATACAAATCTAAAGAACAACTCAATAGAAACAGCACAAAATTAGAATACAGGGTTAAAACTAAAGTTTTAACATAGTAAATCGTGATTAAAAGCGATACATAGAAAAACCGCTTAAGCATATGAGAAAAAACACAGGTCAACACTTAAAATTTTGAAGAAATCGTTTTCGAAGAATAGTTTTAGAAAACCCTAGTTGGAAGTGAAGAACCTTTTAGGAAAAAATAGAAAACCTTTAAGGAAAACCTCATAATAACTTCTAACAAGCACAGATCTAGGGTGGATCTAAAAGAATCGAAAGTTTCAAACATTAGGATTTTACAGAAAACCTCAGAGAAGATGAGAAAGACCTCGAACAGCACTGGCTCGAGCCTTAGGGTCATAAACCCTACTCGGAATCAAGCTTTGGAGGCTTGAAGTGGAAAGGAACACCATGGGTGTAATTAGACAGTTTCTCGCCCTTTGAGGGCCTTAGGGATGACAACACCGGCATAAGAGATCCATGAGAAGCAGGGGTGATGGAGGTTTCAGGGTCTCTGGCAAGGGGTGGCCGAAAAAGATGAAGAGAGCCATCGGAGCTGAAGAGACAGAAGTCTCTAGAAGAGCCTAGAGAGAGAGAGATGAGAGTAGAGAGATGTGAGTCGGTGAGAATGATAGGGGTTGGGGGTTAGTTTGAATTAATTAAGCAAATAGGAATCTAGGTTGTTGATCTAATTTGATCAACGTCTTAGATTGGTTTGGGGTTGGGTCGGGTATAGAATTAGGTCTGGGCTGGGTATTTAATTGGGCTGAAGGATTGGGTATTGGGTTGGTTTAATCTGATGGGATGGGTTTAAAATTAGGCTAGATTTTAAATAAAATGGGGCTATTAGTTGAATACCCATAAAATCAAATAAATAATTACTAAAATAGCCAATAATTATGTAAAATGAAATTAATGCCACAAAGATGAAAATTAAGGTAATTAGCTAATATTAAAACACAAAAATGGCTGATTATCGAATTAAAATAGCATGAATGCGCAATTAGGCCATAGTTGCAAAATGTGTATAATTATAGTTAAACAGTGCCTAATTGGTTAATTTGTGAAATAATTAAAACCTAATAAAATTAAATATGATTAAAAATGACATATTTAGCTGGGAAACATTTTAAAATTATTTATAATATAATTTATGAATAACTACTGAATACAGAAATACTAAATAAATAGTAAACTGAGATGATAAAAATAGGAAAAATTGTGGAAAAATACCACCCACATAAAAAATGATTTTAAAAGTAATATGTAAGTTTGAAAATAATTTTGAGGAAAAATTGGGTATCAACAGTGGAAAGTCTAATGATGAAGAGGTGGAAGATTCTGGTGAACATGTGCCTGAATTCAGTTGAGAAGGGAAAGTCTATTCGCAAGTAAATGAAAAGAAAAGTGGATGATGAGGAACCAGGTTCCTCCAAGAAATCAAAAGTTGGTGAGCCACTGAGTATGGAGAAAGGTAAATTGAGAAATCAAAAGGTACTATGGGGCCGCACATTTTCCCTTGACATCGTAGAGCTTGATCGGATGAAGCAGTTAGTGGAAATTTGTGAATTTGAACAATGGACTCATTTGTTTACAAATGATGTTCCAGAAGTGTATGAGGAGGAAGTGCGGAGTTTTTATGCCAACTTCTTCAATGTTGAAGATGATTACATATGTGTGTTGGTAAATGGGGTGGACATAGTGATGGACACTGCCTTGTTGGGGTCAATTCTTGGTGTTCCTACTGAAGGGTTGTCTTCTGTTCAAGGCGCCTGCTCATCCAATTTCAAAAATGCCATTGTCAAGGACAAGGCAATCCATCAGGTGGAACAGGTGCATAAGAAGGCACTCCTTCCAGTATATCAACTGCTTTTCTAGATGGTAAACAAAGTGTTGCTTCCCCACGCTGAGAGGAGATCTATTATGTCCAAAGCTGACATGGTCCTTATGGAAGCCGTGAATGGCTTCACCACCATTAATCTTCCTGGGATAATAATTGAGCATATGCAAAAGGATGCAAACTTTAAGGATGGAAACCATGGGATACCTTATGGGTTTCTTCTCACGAAGGTCTTCAAGTTCTTCAAGGTACCTATGGGATAGTCCAAAATGGGCACTAAGAAGCAGAATTTCTCCAAGACCATTCTTGAGGAGTGTGAGTGTATTGACAAGGTCGGAGGATTTGGAAGCACCTCTACTATCTCTCAACTGATAAATGCTCATAATAGTTCCACAGAGGAGGTCAGGAAGTTGAAGGCATGGAATGCGATTCCTGAGAGTCAGCTCAGTCAGCTACAAGAGGCACCTAGTTCCGGTAGTTCTCACAGCTCAGAGGTTGCCCGCCTGACGAAGGAGAATGCTGAGCCCAGGAAACATGTGGAGGACCTGAAAGAAAGACTAGTCAATGAGCAAATATCCGCGAATGCTCGCATGGATATTTTCCTGAAAACCCTTGCTCCCTCCTCGAAGCCCTCTTCCGCCAGTGTCCCCTAAGTAGTGTCCAGTTTCTTGTGTCCGTCTCTTATGAATGTTTCTAATGATGTTTTTATTGCCGGTACTTGTTTTTGTTCTTATTTTTGAATTGTGGATGGTAACATTGAATCTGCTTCCCTTTGTAAAATCCAAATTGGTTTATGGAAGCTTTTCCCCTTTTGCCGTGTATGAAATTATTCTTTTATCTCTATTTTCTATCATGTTTGTGTGCACACAAGTGGCATGAGTTAACCACGCCGGACTTCTTTTTGCCTTTTTCTTGGTTTTCTTCTTTTTATGATGCCAAAAGGGGGGAGATTTATGCATAATTGAATAATTGAATAATGATGTGCACTGATTAAGGGGGAATACAGATTCAGGGGGAACTCAATGGCCTACCTGGTTCACTATATAGTTCTTTGCGATTCTTCGCAGGATTTTTCAATTATAAGTTTGTCATCATCAAAAGGAGGAACTTGATAGGTTATAAGTACCTTTGTATTATGTTTAATGATCTAACAAACTTAATATCAAGAACCGGATTAGGAAACTGATCCATATCTGGTCCACATTCTCAAGCGCATGGAAATAACCAGACTTAAGCTGGAGATGTTCGTCAGTATTTCAGAAGATAAAGAATCAACAAGGGGAACATATGGACTTCAGTTTCCCTGGGGATTTTACTAAGTCAATTCTCCAACAACTGGAAAGTGACTGCCTGCACACACAATAGTACAATAGTCAACTCTATTGGGAAGGACCTTGTACCCAAGTTGCTTAAATCATTCAAATGATGTCATCAATGTTATATTAACATTAAACCAATGACAAAACATCACTTGAACACTTAGAGAATTTACTCAAGCACTCCAACAATGATTAAACTTCCGATCAATAATTCTCAAGTGCATCAAGAACAAAGAACAACACTACGACAGACTAGTTCCCCATATCAAGTGATTGTATGTCCTTAGTTGAGTTCTAACTTTGTTAACGTTATTACTTGTAACTCCTACTTGGCTTACTTAGAAACAGTGTGTAGAAAACTCTTGTAATTCATAAACCCCCCGTGTTTGTGTCTTGGCTAGAGTTAGTCAAGTTGTAAAGTCTTTATAATAAAGGTATTACAAAGTGGCTTGTAATAGGTGTGTTACAAGTTAGTGAGAGATTAAGGATTTAATTCCTAGGTTACAATAAATTGTAAACTAAAAATCTTGCTCAGTGGTGAAGTTGAAATACTAAAAGGGTAGGTCGTGGTTTTTTGATCCCGTTGAGCTGGGAATTTTCCACGTAAAACTCTCAATGTTATTTACATTCTGATGTGTGTGTAATCTGTGGAAACTGATTGAGAACCTGGTTCTCTATATAGTTTGGTGGTCCCTCGAATTCTATCATTTGTCCTTGGTCAACCAAAATTTAAGTTCTCCTTAGATAAGGTTTGTGATGCATGTGTTAGAAGAAACATGTAAGGTCACCTTTTAAATCTAAAAGGGTTGTCAGCACCTCCAAACCTCTGAACTCATTCAAATTGATCTGTGTGGACCAATGAGAGTGAGGAGTAGAGGAGGTAAAAGGTATGTTTTTGTCATTGTAGATGGCTTTCCCATATATACATGGACTTTACTTTTGGGATCTAAAGATGAAACTTTGATGTTTTTTGTGTATTTTTTAGAAATATCCAACAGGAACTGGGTTGTCATGTATTAAGTATAAGAACAAACCATAGAAATTGGTTTGAAAATTCCAAATTCCTTGAGTTCTGTAACACACATGGTATTGATCATAATTTCTCTGCACCTAGAACTCCACAACAAAATGGTGTTATAGAAATAAAGAATAGATCACTAGAAGACATGGGGAGGACCATGATGATTTCTAATGGACTGCCTAAGAGTTTCTGGGCTAAGGCAGTCAATACTACCTTTTACTTGCTGAACAGATGCATGGTCAGACCTATTCTTGAGAAAAATCCCTAGAGTTACTTCAAAGGAAAAAGCCCAACATCACTCACCTGAGAGAACTTGGGTGCAAATATTTTGTGTACAATAATGGCAAAGAAACTTTAGGTAAGTTTGGTGATAAAAGTGATGAGGGAATTTTCTTGGGTTACTCTTCACATAGTAAGGCCTATATTAATAAAATAACTATGTGTGCATAAGAAAATATTGATGTTATTTTTTTATGAATCTAAAAATTTGGCTAAGAAAGGTCTACAAGATGAAGACTACGATATACGACTCACAGTGATAGAGCTCCTAAGGAACCCGAACCTCAATCATAAGATGGATCCGGAGATCACAAGGAAGTTGACAGTAATCATAAGGAACAAGAAGAAGAGAGAACTACTCTAACTGCTAACCGGACTGATGAAGCTATACCTACAGAACCTGTTCCTTTGGGTCACTCCTTGGGTGAACCATCTCTGGCTATGCAGATTAGGCCATGGAAACATCAAAGTTCACATCCTCTTGAGAACATCATCTCTAATCCAAATGCATGAGTGCAAACCAAGTAATCTCTAAGAAATCTATGTGTACTCATGGCATTTCTCTCACAAGTTGAACCTAAGAACATAAAGGAATCTCTAAAGGAACCAGATTGGGTTATAGCCATGCAAGAGGAGATAAATTAGTTTTAAAGGAGCAAGGCATGTCACTTGGTACAAAAACCCAAGAACATAACTATCATACCTACCAGATGGGTGTTCAGAAACAAGCTGGGTGAACAAGTAAATATCACATGGAAAAAGGCCAGGCTGGTAGTTCAGGGATACAATCAAGAGGAGGGGATTGATTATGGTGAGACGTTTGCACATGTAACTAGAATGGAAGATATAGGAGTGCTAATAGCCTTTGTTGCTCACATGGAGTTCACCTTGTATCAGATGGATGTAAAGAGTGCATTCTTCAACGATTATATGAAAGAGGAAGTGTTTGTTAAAAAACCTCCTGGGTTTGAAAGTGAAGAATTTCCTAACTATGTGTTCAAGTTAGACAAACGCCTGTATGGACTGAAACAGGCTCCAAGAGCTTGGTATGAAAGACACTCATAATTCCTCTTATCCAACAACTTTGTAAGAGGATAGGTGGACAACACTCTATTTCTGAGGATCAAAGCCAAGAATGTTCTGGTTGTGCAAATATATGTGGATGACATTATCTTTGTGGCTACTAATGAAGCAATGTGCAAGGAATGAGCATGATGGGTGAATTGAACTTCTTTCTAGGGTTTCAAAGCAAACACCTATTGGAATCATGATACATCTGCAGAAATAAATCAAGGAAATGCTGAAGAAATTCAACATGGACTCTTCTAAGTCCATTGACTCTCCCATTGCCATTGAACAACGCTGGACCTTGATGAAGAAGGGAAAGGTGTTGAACAAAATCTATATAGAGGAATGATTAGGTTACTGTTGTATGTCACAACAAGCAGGCCTGATATTGTATTCAGTATGGGACTACTTGCAAGATTTCAGGCAAATCCCAAGGAGCCTCACCTGAAGGCTGTCAAGAGGATACTAAGATATCTCAAAGGAACTCCTGACATGTGCCTATAGTATCCTAGAGAGTATATCTTTGATCTAATTGGTTATGCTGATGCTGACTATGTAGGTTTTCATTTAACAAGAAAAGCACTTCAGGAACAACACATTCTCTAGGTTCGTGTTTGGTGTCTTGTGGAACAAATAAGCAGAACTCAGTGGCTTATCCAGAGCTGAGGCTGAATATGTGGCAGCAACATCTTGTTGTACTCAGTTGCTATGGATAAGACAACAGCTAAGGGACTATGGTATTTTTGTTGATTGTGTTCCCATTTTTTATGACAACACTAGTGCTATAAACATTGCTAAAAATCCATGCCGACACAAGATAACCAAGCACATTGACATTAGACACCACTTTCTCAAAGACAATGTTGAAAAATGGAATATCTCAATTAACTTCTGTAAAACTAAAGATCAAATTGCAGATATTTTTACTAAAGCTCTGAGTAGGACTCACTTAAAAAAGAACAGACTGGAACTAGGTCTAATCAATACTTACAACTAGTTGAACCTCAATGATTGGCTAGGAAAAGTATAAAAATATGTAGATGTCAAGTACAATATGTTTGATGCAGTCTCGTGCTTGTATTAAGCACACATATCTTCTTAGAAAAGTCTAGCTGATAACTATGTTGTATGATATTAACGTGTATTGTTGAAGCTTTATTGCATAAATAAGTAAGGAGTTACTAAAGAGTTGGCTCTTCGACTCAAGTTCGTGATATCTTGTCTTAATTAACTGGGACTTAGTATCCTAAATTATTTATATGCTCGAACTTCTTATCATGTTAGCATCACTTCTAGTTGTTATCTAGTCAAAGAGTAAGGGGAATCATAGAGCAATTAAAGTTTAATTACTCCTACAATCCTAACCGTCAAAGTAACCGTTATAAGAGTCTTGTTAGAGCTCAAATTTGGTCACCCTCTCTCATCCAGTCAAATCGGGATTAATGTCTTTAATAGCCCCTTATGATCAGTTTTTTAGACCTCACTGTTTCTCTCAAACCCTAAGCAAGAATCAAGAAATAATTCTCTCTTTTTCCTTTATTGATTTTCTTCTCTGATCACCATGCCTAAATCTAGCCAAACCCCTTCGAAACGCAAAACATCATCCATGACTAGAAACAAATCCAAGAACATGAAGCCCAAATCAAATAAAAGTGTCAAACCGTGAAGTGAACCCACACCAACACCTGCTCATTCTCCATCGATATCCTCCACTGTACCTACACCACCATCCCATGTTCCTGCTACTCTCAATATCCCCACCACCACCGAACCTTCACTTCGAAAACCAACCACCAATGTATCTGTGCCTACTTCGAAAAAAACCTCTAAGTCAACAAAGATTAGGACTTCTCCAAGAAAATCTGTTATCAATGTCAAGGTAGTGCCTAATGTTGCTGCTAAAGTAGACACAGTGGATAAGGAAGCTATGTTCATGGGGAATTAGTGTCAGCTACTACAAGTCACATACAACTCCCTCCTTGAAAATTAGATGTTCTGGTATCCACTATAGATGTTGCACCCTTAGTACTTGTCACGACCCAAAATCCCTAAGGTCGTGATGGCGCCGGACATCATTGTCAGGCAAGCCAATCATTAATTAGTTGAAATAATTTTCCTGCTTTAACATTTATGAAGAAGCATGTCCTTTCACTTTATTACATATTAACTAAATAAAATATGTCAAGTAAAACAATAGTTTAAATATTACACTTTAGCAAATATATCCCAACACATCCCAGAACCTGGTGTCACAAGTACATGAGCAATTTCTAAGAATTTATACAATCATCACAAAGCCTGTCCGAAATACAGATTGGACTAGGAAATTTAAAATAAAAATAAATATAGTACGAGGGAGACTCTGTCAACTGCGGATCGCCTCCAGATGATGCAGCTCGCCTGAGTCTCTTAATCCTCCACATTGCTATGAAAGTACCTGTGCAATAAAATGCACAGCTAGTGTAGCATGAGTACAAAAATAACGTGTACTCAGTAAATCGCCCGCGTAACCTCAGAGAGGTAGTGACGAGAGGTCGAATTAGACACTCACTAAGGGCCAGCAAATTAATTAACAGCATATGATGAACACGGTAGGCATGTAAGGTAGTTGAGCTGCAATATATATACGACACTGAAATCCAAGTAAATACTGAAAATAAACAAACAGTTACCACTTCGTCATTTTTCCCCAAATATTTTAGGTAAACAATTTCCTCTCTGTTTTCCCCCAAATATCTTTTCACTTTTAAAAATCATGAAAAAAACATTTAACAACTTAACATGTGTATACGGGATAAGGACAACCGGCCTGAGCCGTCATAATAATCATCGTGCACTGTCGAGGATTGAACGGCCCGTACCATAAGTTCACATTTCAATATAATAATCCTCTTTGTGCACTGTCGAGGGTTGAACAACCCGTACCATAAGTGCACATCTCAATATAGTAATCATGCATATGCACTGCCGAGGATCGAACGGCCCGTACCAAAAGTTCATCTCAATAAAATACTCATGTCTATGCACCGTCAAGGATCGAACGGCCCGTGCCAAAAGTGCATCTTTCAATCCGTCGTGGCGTACGGCCCGCTCCTATGAGAGTGGGGGAAATAACACTCCGCTCGCGGAAGGTAACTTGCGAAGCGGTCACATGCAATCAGGCACAATCAACAGTCCACCCCAAATACGTCGGGAAAGCAAATACTCAAGTAAATGAAAAATTTCTCTTTTAAAAACCATAAAATAGTGTTTAAATCCTTTCACGAGATTCACTTGCCAAGTTTTTATAATGTTTGATAATACAACCTTATTCGGAAATACAATTGCCCGCGAAGGAATCAATTCTCGTTTTAGATGGTTTAGAAAAATAAACTCTAATCTTCCTTAGTCATTCAATTACAATTTCGGTTATATTAGCAGTCTAATATCACAGACAAGATCACAGGTATAACAGGTAAGGCATGCTAGTGGATCCTTGGCTACCTGGACATGGCATAATAGTAGCTACGCACGGACTCCCGTCACCTCGTGCGTGTGTAGCCCCCGCAGATAGTAACACATACTTAATTAGTTCACCTAGGGGGATAATTCCCCCTGACAAAGTTAGCAAGGAGACTTACCTTGCTCTGAAATTCCATAACCGGCCTCCAAGCCCTTTCGACGACTCAAATCGTTGCACAACGCTCCGAAACTATCCAAACAACGACAAACCAATGAAAATATACTCTAATATTTGCAATGATTCCAAATTATATAATTTCCCAACTCTGCTCAGTGAAATGACCAAAATGCCCTCAGGCCCACGTGCCCGGTAATCCAAAATTTCTCGAAGATACATTCTACCCATAGCTTTACTAGTTCAATTTTACAATTTACTCAAATATTCATGCTCAATTCGTCGCTATATTCCAATTTACCAAATTTCTAGGTTTCCATCAACATTCCCAAATTTTCCTCAATTTTCCATACCAAATCTATGTAAGTCTTGTATTTATTTCAAAAACGTGAAGAAATTACTTACCTTGCGATCCTTGACAAAATCCTCTCCTTGAAGCTCCTCAAAACCGCCCATAGCGTATGAAAATAGATGGAGAAATGTCCAAATTCTCGCTTAAAAACAATCTGCCCAGGTCTATTTCTGCACCTACGGCCCCCTTGTCGCACCTGCGCTTCCGCAGGTGCGCCCAGATCTCCCGCACCTGACGCCTCCTTGGCTCCATCCGAATTTCGTACCTGCGTCGCCCTTAGCCGCACCTGTGGCCAAAGCCTCGCAGGTGCGGTTACACTAGATGACAACAACCTTCAGCTTTCTTCAACTTCAAATATTGATCCGTTAACCACCTGGAATCAACCCGAGGCCCCCGGGACCCCGTCCAATTATACCAACCTGTTCCAAAACATAATGCGGACTTTCTCGAGGCCTCAAATCACAACAAACAACATCAAAATCACGAATCGCGCCCAAATCTCAACTTTATGAACTTAGAAATTTCCAACTTCTACATCCGATGCCGAAACCTATCAAATCACGTCTGATTGACCCCAAAATTTGCACACAAGTCATATTCGACACTGCGGACCTGCTCCAACTTCCGGAATCGCATTCCGCTTTGATATCAAAACTTCCACTTCCGGTCGGATTTCTCAAAAACCTTCAAATTTCTATCTTTAGCCAAATGACTTCAAAATGACCTTCGGACATCCGAATTCACTTCCGATTGCGCTCCCAACTCCAAAATCACCATACGAAGCTATTCCTAGACTTGGAATCCCAAACGGACATCAACATCACTGAAATACGCTTCAAGCCATACTTAGGAAATTTCTTCAAAATGCTGACTTCCACAATAAGCATCGAAACTCTACTGGGTTATCCAAAACCCGATCCGGACATATGACCAAGTCCGAAATCATCATACGAACCTGCAGGAACCTTCAAATCCTAATTCGGAGGTCATTTACTCAAGATTCCAATCTTAGTTGATTCTTCCAACTTAAGGCTTCTGAAATAAGAATTTTCTTTCCAAATCAACCCTAAAATTTCCGAAATTCAATTTCGACCACACCTACAAGTCATAATACCTGAAACGAAGCTGCTCACGGCCTCAAACCGCTAAACTACGCGCTAGAGCTCAAAACGACCGATCGGGTCATTACATTCTCCCCCACTTAAACTGATGTTCGTCCTCGAACGTGCCAAAAACTGCTCTGGATTTATCAGAAATCACTGTTTAACACCTCGAGCACCTGCCCATGCTACCACAATCCAGTTGAGTACACTAGCTTGATCTAATCTGAAGATTCCTTCTTTTATCCATGTAATAAGCTCAGAATCTAGTTCCAACACCTGAAATTTTCTCTGCCATGCCTAGTTCCAATACATAAACACCGTATCAACCACCATCCGATATACCAGAACATGACTACATACTTTTGCTGAATCAGCACCATGCACCGCATAACTCATCATCTGACCACAATGGCACTCCTTGAACCTTAATAGCCAAAATTTCACGAATTTGGTGCTCCCGATGCACCTCATAACTAATATGCATACACCCTGCTATAAAGATGACGATACCACTACAACGGAGGAAATGTGTAGAAATCCATACCCAACTGCAGGGTTAACAAATCACTGAATACCTCATCTTGACTAGAATCATCGCCTCATTATAAACCTGAATAATGGTATTTGTCCTTAATATACACTTCACATAACCTTATCGCACTGATCCCTGATCCGAAAATCTCGTCTCACCCAGTATGAACTGCTCAGACAACGAATCACCCCAAACATGACCAACAGCCTCACATGATACTACATCGCGCCAATAGGCCATAACTCGAACATGATAAATAAGAAATGACTAAGGAAGGGACTATTCAACTCACAGAACTAATATGAACTTTTCTCAGAAAATAGGAAGTAAAACATAAGAAAAATAAATATATATTAACCCTTCTCATCATCACACTGTTGTGGCGTGCAACCCGATCCAAATAACATACCTGTGGAGGCGTGCCACCCGATCCCATCATAAAACTCACATAAGGAAATATACACAGAGCTGAATTGCTCACTATTACACATTACCGAATATCGGTCACAAGCACGCTAAGTGCATAACACCCTCCTGGGGAGACTGATAAATCCGCATGCTAGTAACTCAAGCACAACTGAGGTGCGATATGTATATATACACTTTGGATCTCAAGAGCTATCCTGCTCACATAACATCCCCACTACACGGGACCTCAACACATAGGAAATTATCAAGCCGTTTCACAACTCACATGGCACAGTCATAACATCACCTAAATTTGACAAAGACGGAGCAACATCTTCTGTTCTAATACCTCTCCATGAAAAGCGCTCTACTGAAATAAACATGCCTGGCTCGTACGGAGCCTATAATCATATTTAAATCCATCCAAAAGCATCGAGTCTACCTTGCTCGCACCAATCTAAGCTAATAGCTTTTACCTGGGTCCATACTAACCCACTTTCTCTCATAATACACGAGAACAACCGTCATCACCGGGACAAACACCCCATAATCTACAATCAACTGAACCGAACGACCTCTAGACATAAATTCTCAAATAAACAATATTGTACTTCCTTATACTCAGTCCAAATCTTCATTCATTCAAGTGACTACATGTCACACTTATACAATCTTTTCGTGGTCATGCTTCCACGACCTTCCACACAAGGCAACAAGACACATCAAGAACCCATGACCAGGGTACAAAGCCTCTTCCACCGAATATCAATCTCAGGCGACACTGAAGATAACACCAGCTTACTCTGAACTTTCGAATCTCTTTTTATTGATCTTCTGAGCTCATGACTTCCTTATTAACACCGAACTGCAATCTCGATTCTTACTCCCAGTTACATACTACTTACCGCACCTAACATGCCAATGTGAGGTAGCGCCAGAATTCCATCATAACTTCTGAACCACTAATAGGGTGAACACTTCATCATATAGAAACCTTTTACTTAACTCGATTCAAGAGTATCATCTCAACACACGAGTGAATTCTCATAATCACCCAACATGCAAATCCTTAAGTAGTAGTCTATACCACCATAACCCTTTCGGGATCCGCCTACACCTGACATGCTACAATACTTGAATGCTCCCACATGAAATCCATTACAACGACCGACAAACCACGCAAACACCGGCACAAACAACATGCATAACTTAATCACACTGAAGGAACTGATCACTGTCGTAAATGTGTCATTTCAACCATGGCGAATCAATCTATCTTCTTTTAATCATATTCAATTTCTTTAGGTATAATAGCAACTTCCTTCAACTCCTAGCAAACCCAACCCTCACTCATCCCGAGTGACCTTGATTCACGATACTATGCTGCCTAAACCCCGCAACCCGTCTCATACCCTCCTGATAATCTTTCTACAATCCGGATTTTATTTCTCTCGCTCCTCCAATACTATCCTGTACGCTGAAACATATCATAGAACATTCCAACCATCTTCCTTTTTCTCAGAAATTACTCTGCAAAAGCTCGATTCTCGATCATATTGCTGCCTGAAACCCTTAAACGTAGCATTCTTTACTTTTGAACTCACCACGACCGCTATTGAGAGTCACCCACTCTGATTGGCCCTGAATACAATCAACTCCAAGGCTCTTCTAGCACCTGAACACCATTTTCCCTGAAGCACGTGACTGATTCACTACCCTGACAACTCCCCTATGCCTTAAGCAAAATTCTGAATCATCCAAAGCCTAACCTTGGCCCGACAGGGCCAACTTTTGCACATATTCATCAAATCCCACGCACAATCACCATTTTACTCCTTTCCCTTAGCTGAAATAACTTGCCAACACGCCGAAAATCCGCAACCCTATGAGAAGACAACCCTACAACCCAACTGCAGATGGTAGGACTCCCCCACTTAGTCCGAAGCTACTCCTTGCACCGCTATAGACCCTACCAAGATCCTTTCTCCTTTGATAACACGATCTTGCTCGACCAATCCGTCCAATTCTTCCAAATTCTCTTGCTAGCACTCCCTAAATACTCAAACTCCCTAGTATCATTCACACATTCTGCCTCCTACCGAATGGCCACTAGAACACCTCACCGAGACATGCCAACCATGCCACTGCTAACCTATTCACAGAAGATAACCCACATGTGGAAATCACCAACTGACACCTTCCAGCGACGCTGAAAAGCACGCTCTCTGTGACTTCAATACCCAATCCTACGCCCTGCTTCATTTACCAACTTTACTAGTCCGTCCGCTCCTCATGGACATCCGTTAAATGCGCGACAACATCTTCAAATTCCAAGCTATGCTGCCGCTCCCCCACTTTACGACTGCTCGACTTCCTCTTCTTACACCTGGTCTCCTAGAAATGGAACCACTTCCTAGCCTCACTTCAGGATCAATCTCTGCCAACCGCATTCTTCAATACTTCTTCTCAATACTCTGACCCCTAACCGAAGAAACCATAGCACCGACAAACTTAACACATTCCATTCGATCAATGACAACGACTTCACGTCACAGGTTCATATCCCACCTCACTTGAAGACACCAAGTCTTACTACTTTATCAACCCCAACCGGACCATTCATAATCCAAATGACTTTCCTCTGTCGGAACTAAAATACCGAAATCTCAAAATCACACTCTGAGAAGACCTCCCTTCAAAACATTCATCACCCCCAACACACGGGCAACCATTCTATCATCATATCGACATCACATGATAACTCATCGCAAGCATCATCACTACCTGAGCATAGCCTTAACGCTCTCAGAAACACAGCTACTGAGCTGAAACAACATAGTATTCTTTTGCAGGGCCATAACAACAGCCCCAACAAATTATACATGGAAACATCTTGAATTACACCCGTAGCACCATTTCAATTCCTCAAATTCCTGATTCATAGCAAGCGCTTCGCGATGCGTAAGGTTGAGTAAGAAAAAACTTAGGCATAAGCCTTAAGGGAATCGAATCGCACGATGGGGAATCAATAAGAGAAGTACCCCTAACAGCCATGTAGCCTCTCAAAGATAAGTACAGACGTCTCCACCGATTCGCAAGACTCTACTAGACTTGCTCATGACCCGTGAGTCCTAAGGGAACATAGTGCTCTGATACCATGTTGTCACGATCCAAAATCCCTAAGGTCATGATGGCGTCGGACATCATTGTCAGGCAAGCCAATCATTAATTAGTTGAAATAATTGTCATGCTTTAACATTTATGAAGAAGCATTTCCTTTCACTTCATTACATATTAACTAAATAAAATATTTCAAGTAAAACAATAGTTTAAATATTACACTTTAGCAAATATATCCCAAGACATCCCAGAACCCGGTGTCACAAGTACATGATCAATTTCTAAGAATTTATACAATCATCACAAAGCCTGTCCAAAATACAGATTGGACTAGGAAATTTAAAATAAAAATAAATACAGTACAAGGGAGACTCTGTCAGCTGGGGATCGCCTCCGGGTGATGCAGCTCGCCTAAGTCTCCGAATCCTCCACATTGCTATGAAAGTACCTGCACAATAAAATGCACAACAAGTGTAGCATGAGTGCAAAAATATGTACTCAGTAAGTCGCCCGCCTAACCTTAGAGAGATAGTGACGAGAGGTCGAATTAGACATTCACTAAGGGCCAGCAAATTAATTAACAGCATATGATGAACACGGTAGGCATGTAAGGTAGTAAAGCAGCAATATATATACGGCAGTGAAATCCAAGTAAATAGTGGAAATAAACAAACAGTTACCACTTCCTCATTTTTCCCCAAATATTTTAAATAAATAATTTCCTCTCTGTTTTCCCCCAAATATCTTCTCACTTTTAAAAATCATGAAAACAACATTTAACAACTTAACATGCACATACGGGATAAGGACAACCGGCCTGAGCCGTCACAATAATCATCGATGTGCACTACCGAGGATCGAACGGCCCGTACCATAAGTGCACCTCTCAATATAATAATCCTCTCTGTGCACTGCCAATGGTCGAATGGCCCGTACCATAAGTGCACCTCTCAATATAATAATCCTCTCTGTGCACTGCCAATGGTCGAATGGCCCGTACCATAAGTGCATCTCTCAGTATAATATTCATGCATATGCACTGCCGAGGATCGAACGGCCCGTACCAAAAGTGCATCTCAATAAAATACTCATGTCTATGCACTGTTGAGGATCGAACGGCCTGTACCCAAAGTGCATCTTTCAATCCGCCATGGCATACGGCCGCTCCCATGAGAGTGGGGGAAATAACACTTTGCTCGTGGAAGGTAACTTGCGAAGCGGTCACATGCAATCAGGAACAATCAATAGTCCACCCCGAATACGTCGGGAAAGCAAATACTCAAGTAAATGAAAGATTTCTCTTTTAAAAACCATAAAATAGTGTTTAAATCCTTTCTCGAGATTCATTTACCAAGTTTTTATAATGTTTGATAATACAACCTTATCCGGAAATACAATTGCCCGCGAAGGAAATCAATTCTCTTTTTAGATGGTTTAGAAAAATAAATTCTAATTTTCCTTAGTCATTACCCGGACATGGCATAATAGTAGATACGCACGGACTCTCGTCACCTCGTGCATGCGTAACCCCCGCAGATAGTAACACATACTTAATTAGTTCACCTTGGGGGATAATTCCCCCTCACAAAGTTAGCAAGGAGAGTTACCTCGCTCCGAAATTCCATAACCGGCCTCCAAGCGTTTTCGACGACTCAAATCATTGCACAACACTCCGAAACTATCCAAACAATGACAAACCAATGAAAATATACTCTAATATTCGCAATGATTCCAAATTATATAGTTTCCCAACTCCGCTCAGTGAAATGACCAAAATGCCCTCAGTCCCGGAAATCCGAAATTTCTCGAAGATACATTCTACCCATAGCTTTACTAGTTCAATTATACAATTTACTAAAATATTCAGGCTCAATTCGTGGCTAAATTTCGATTTACCAAGTTTCTAGGTTTCCATCAACATTCCCAAATTTTCCTTAATTTCCCATGCCAAATCTATGTAATAATCTTGTATTTAATTCAAAAACATGAAGAAATTACTTACCTAGCGATCCTTGACGAAATCCTCTCCTTGAAGCTCCTCAAAATCGCCCATAGCATATGAAAATAGATGGAGAAATGTCCAAATTCTCGCTTAAAAATAATCTGCCCAGGCCTATTTCCACACATGCGGTCCCCTTGTCGCACCTGCTCTTCCGCAGGTGCGACCAAATCTCCCTCACCTGTGGCCTCCTTGGCCCCAGCCCAATTTCGCACCTGCGGCGCCTTTAGCCTCACCTTCGGCCAAAGCCTCGCAGGTGCGGTTACACCAGATGACAACAACCTTAAGCTTTCTTCAACTTCAAATATTGATCCATTAACCACCTGGAATCCACCCGAGGCCCCGAGGACCCCGTCCAATTATAACAACCTATTCCAAAACATAATGTGGACTTGCTCGAGGTCTCAAATCACATCAAACAACATTGAAATCATGAATCACGCCCAAATCCCAACTTTATGAACTTAGAAATTTCCAATTTCTACATCCGATGCCGAAACCTATCAAATCACGTCCGATTGACCCCAACTTTTTCACACAAGTCATATTCGACATTGCAAACCTGTTCCAACTTCCAAAATCGCATTCCGACCTCGATATCAAAACTTCCACTTCCGGTCGGATTTCTCAAAAACCTTCAAATTTCTATCTTTATCCAAATGACTTCAAAATGACCTCCGAACATCCGAATTCACTTCTGAACGCGATCCCAACTCCAGAATCACCATATGAAGCTATTCCCACACTCGGAATCCCAAACGGACATCAACATCACTGAAATGCGCTTCAAACCAAACTGAGCAAAATTTCATCAAAAATGCTGACTTCCATAATATGCATCGAAACTCTCCCGGGTTATCCAAAACATGATCCGGACATACGGCCAAGTCCGAAATCATCATACAAACCTGCAGGAACCTTCAAATCCTAATTCGGAAGTCGTTTACTCAAGATTTTAATCTTAGTTGATTCTTCCAACTTAAGGCTTCTGAAATGAGAATTTTCTTTCCAAATCAACCCTAAACTTTCCAAAATTCAATTCCGACCACACTACAAGTCATAATACCTGAAATGAAGCTTCTCACAGCCTCAAACTGCTGAACGATGCGCTAGAGTTCAAAACAACCGGTCGGGTCGTTACAGTACTCTCCCACCCATAAGTGATAAACCACAAGTGGAGGAACTCCATTGTACAAAAGAGTGCATAAACTCTGGAGAAAGAGGTAGATACCATTACTGTGGTGCATGTAGTTAAGGGAGAAGGGAGTAAAAACCAGTGCAAAAGGAGGCATCTGATGGTCTTTCATTCAATTGGATGGAGGATGAGGATAATAATGGGGGTGAAAAATAAGAAGGAGTCATGGGTAGTCATGAGGGACATACTACTCAAGACATTGCAAATGAAGAGATAAAGAGTGAGAATGAGGGTGATTCTGGTGAAGAAAAGGAGAGCGAAACAAAAGATAGGATAGTGAACAAGTGGATGACTCTATAGAAGAAGAAAAGAATAGTGAAGATGAGGGAAATTTTGAGAGTTCAGGTGAGGATCAAGAAAAGGTAAGTGAGAGTGAAGGAGTAGATGAATATAGCGAGGAAGAGAATGAGAATACGAGTTAGGAATCTGAAGGCTCTATGACTATCGGGAACACCTTTCATAGCCCCTTCAGAAAAAGCAAGTTGAGAGAAAAGGACTGAAGAACCTGGGGCCCTTTTTAACTCCTTTCATTGGAGATAGGGAGGTCAGCAGTGATGGAGATGACTTTCCCTTTTCTGAGGTAGGGAAGAAACCCAGGAAGACTCCTATGAAAGAAACAAAGTCTGCAGTCCGAACAAGGAAAGAAGTGGCTTCTCCTGCCAATACCCCTCTTACAAGGAGTAAAACAAAGGTTGTTGGAGAACAAATCATTAAGGAGTATAGAGGTTCTAAGAATCCAAGGAAGAAAGTTTCATATGTGGAACCTGTGGTTGAGTTGGATGGATAAGACAAGTCTGACTCTACTTTGCCAGAAAAGTCTTCAACCCAAAAGAGAAAGGTTGTCAAAGCTATAAAACTACTACCCCATCTGCAAGGGCCAATAGAGGAAAGAAGAGAAAGAATGTGCCATATGTGGTTGACAGTCAAGAAAAAAAAAGTTCTTAATGGGAAGATTCTTGCAAACACTGATGAAAAAGTAATGGCTCAACTGGTTGAAAAACTTGAGCTATAGGGATGGAAACACATGTTTGTCAAGGATTTCCCACCCTGTGTGTGTTCCCACTGTGGTGGAGTTCTATGAAAACTTCTAGTTTTGATGGAAAGGTGGTCAAAAGTAAGGTAAGAAGGTTTGAGATAGAATTTCATGTTAAGGAGCTGGGAATGCTTCTGAAAATTTCTTCTTTAGATTTTGACAATTACCTAAAGAAAAAGTGGACAGTCATAGACAATGATGCTGACACAAGAATTGTGGTCACAAGGAAGTGCTCCCAAAAGTTTGAACTGGATGCTCCCTAGAATCTTCCACAAGTTTCCATTTCACTTTGTCAATTCCTGCATTCTGCAGAGGTCTGAGAGAAGGCATGAGGCTACCCTATCAAAATTGGTTGTAGTGGAACTGCTCGACACTAGTAGACCTATCAATCTCCCTAGCCTGATGATTCAGCATATGGCAAGAGCTGCAGAAACTTCCAAGCCTAAGTATGTTATGCCTTATGACTTCATGTTGACTGAGTTGTTTGACAAGCTCAACATTTCCTTGCCTGAGCTTAAGTGTGGAAATCACAATTATGTTTTGGATATTGTTACCCTCAAGTAGTGTGTCTATGAGGAGATCAAGGCCAGAGGACCAACAATATCTACTACTCAACATAGAAGCAGCAGGGCAGCAGAGCTCAGTAAGAGGTTGGAGTTGGTTATTGAGGAGAATGCCAAGCTTCATGAAGATAATGATGAGTTGAGAAAAGAAACCAGGAAACTTAGGGAAGATCTCATAAGGGATAGGGAAGCTCATCCCCAACAGATTTCCACCCCTGTGAAAGCATTGACCCTCTCTACCTTTCACCCATGAACGTGTTCATTCCCAGTGTCCTTAGTTTCATTTGCTATCCTAGTGATGCTTTAATCTTTGTCGTCATTTTCTTTTCTAGTCTAAGCAGGTTGCGGTATGTTTAGTTTATCTTAGTTTATTTTTTTAATTTTAGTTTATTTTTTTCTAATGGTTTAATACAAGGCCCTAGGCTTATTTTAGCACTACTAAATGATTTCTCTTATATTGTTTTAATACATCGTACAATATTGGATCATCAGCCTAGTCTGTGTGCTTTGATAATTATTGAGCTTGTGTTGTAGATTGTATGGCCGTGAATCTTACATTAATTGTGCTTCATATGTGACGAGCACAAAACACAACATGAAAGTGATGCTCGCTAATCAAAGATAGTATAGTAAAATACTGTCTCCACATGGATTGGATTTAAACAATGTTCGAGTTATTTCTAATTTAATTGCTATTCAGGATCAAAACATGAGTTAAAGGATTATGAACTATGTTTAACTACAAAATAAAGCAATTAACAATTGACGACAAGGAATTAGAGACTCACAGAGTTGGTTTCTTATTAATGTGAGAAATAAGGGTCGTGACAGGATAGGTGCAAGTTACATATTTGGGACTCAACTTTAGTTTAATTCACTCTAATATTGTAATGACACTCACGAATCCACTCGATGATTATTTCAAACAAAATAATGCAAAGATAATCACCAGAATATTCCTCTTTCGATTAAATAAACCAATGAATAAAGTCGCAACATTTAAAAACTCCTTAAACGAATTCAAGCAAGAACTAGAGTAAAAATCTACAAATATTTATCAAAACACCATATCCGTCAAATCCTAAACTACTCCATAATCATGGAGGAAGTCATCACATATATAATTAAAGAATAAGGATGCATCAATCTAAAATTACAATCCAAACTCTTGTATTGAATTGATGGAAAGATGATGAAATGTTGAGTCTTGTAGCCTCCAATGCTCTCCCAAAGCTTCCAAGGTCAAAAGTCCCTTCAAAAACGTATGTTTTTTGTATATATACCATGTCGGAGGGGGGCCAGGCGAAATTACCTTTTCCTAGCCGAAACAGGACAAATATTCAGAGAAAATTACACAGGCGTGACACGCCTCGCGCTGCCCCATGCGGGGTGCTTGTGGAAAAGTTCAGAGAGCATGTTTTGACACACAACAACCAATTTCTACTGCCGCACTATCCCATGCACCGCGGCAGAACACATTTTCTAGAGTGTTTCCGTTTTATCAAGTTTTGATTTTTAGACTCAGCTCCTGACCTCCAAACGTGATGCCGTTTAATCCCTTGGGATTTTACTCAGACATCAAAGTTTCAACTTGTTTAATTTAGCTGCCGAACATCTTATTAACTCGAAATCACTTACTACAAGGCATAAAACCTATAATAATTGCAATACACTATCATTTAAACTCAAACACAAGAAAAATGTAGTAATTGGAGTGTAAATTATGACTAAAACACATGATTCTAGCCTACCATCAACACCCCACACTTAAATAATTGCTCTTCCTCGAGCAATCAAACTGCACTTCACATAGAGATGACCTTCTTATCAGACAACTTGCCTGACGCATCATGCCAAGAATATTTAGAATAGACTAAGTACCATATCATAACATCCTAACCTCAAGACTCGACTCAAAAACACCATGAATTTTTCAAAACAATGTCACTTATTCTAACATACAGGTCAAAGAATTCACCTCACCTTCGCAAATCATATGGCCTCACAAAAATATTAGAGAGTAGTTCCACAAACAATAAAATTCAAGAACAATTAGGAACTAAAGATAGAAAGAATTCACTCACTCTCAGAATTAAGATTCATATGCCACAGAAATGTATCATAGGCTTGCCTGTAGTGTGATAATCTACTATTTGAGCTCATTCAGTCAAGGATCAAGCAGGACTTATTTGGCTGTAATATAGGTTTCAGGACTGGTAGGATAGATTAAGATATAGTGAATACACGCCCCTAATAACTTTAATACATATACATTAATCATTCAAACCCCACACTTATATTGAACCAAACCCCAACCTTCACATTATATCAACATCAAGCTCCAATATTCTTTTAAGAACAAACAAGATGAGAACTACCACTAGTGGAATCAATTTTTTTCTTTTCTAAGTTCTGATCTTTTTTCTTTCTTTTCTATTTTTTCAATCAAACTCTTTTTTTTCATTTCTCTATAAGTGGCTCTCCCAAATTTTCAAACTGTGCATCTTTCTCCTTTTTCTATAGTTTCACTCTAAACCCGACCATACCTTACTTAGATTTTACAAGTTCATAGCAATATCAAGTGTTCAAGAGAGGTAAAAGGTTCAAACAGATAGACAATTCAAACAAAAAGGGGTCAGGCTTGTAGTGTGTTGCCAAAGAAATAGGAATACAGGCTCATTGGGGCTAACTAAGATATACATTAATTAGGTGTGTAAAATCATTTAATTGGCTCAACAAAGAAATGCCTATATCACTTCCTAAACTGAAATATGACTATTATTTTTTTTTGGAAACACACGGGGCAAGTTCTATACATCAACTAGCATGCATAGAATACCAACAAAGCCTCACTCATACATTGAGACATAACTTACTTAGGATCGGACTAATCCTGAATCTTTAGTTAAAGAAGTTAAGCAAAGTCACAGTTAACCAATTTAAGGCACTTATCTATGAGTCAAGAAATGATCCTAGGCATCACAAATCAGGCACTCACTGCTTCCAAGGCACAACAAGTCAACAAAATTCATCTCCTAGCACATGACTTCAATACTCGTAATAAAAGAAAAACTAAATGCACCCGGTTCAACAAAAACCCTTGAAAAAGAACTGTGTCACAAAGAAAAACCAAGGTGGAATTGTTACACTAGATAAGAAAATAAGGTATTTTTATTCTTCGACTTTGATCCCTCAAGAAGACAGTCGAGGAAATCCATCGTTGGTTAAAGTCAAAAAATAAATTCAAAAAAAACAAAAGAAACGACTACAAACACACATATACATATATACATTCCCATCCCCACACTTTAAATTGTGGCATGTCCCCATGACACACAAATAAAAAGCAAGAGGTAAAGGAAACTTCCCCGATTCATCTAGTCGGGGTCAGAATCGAAGTCGGGATCTCCTTTGCATGCCCGACCCAGTGCACACATCCATGCTGAGAGTTTCTTTTCCGCCTTCTTTGGGTACACCCCACACTTATCAGCTTCACTCTTTCAGATTTTCTCTTTCAGGGCCCCTATTTCTCCTTCTATTTTGAAGATCAACTTTTCATCCTCCCACTCTTATCTGCCTTTCCTAAATATCCATAATTGATCTACCCGTAGGCAAGAATGGTCATCCTAAAAACAGAGGGACCTCTCTATTTTCCTCCATGTTCACCACAATTAAATCCATAGGGAACACAAATTTGTCTACTCGGACCAGCACATCTTCAACGATTCCTTCTGGTATGATTGTGGTCTGATCCGCCAGCTGCAACAACACAGGTATCGACCTGATTTCTCCAATCTCACCCTCTGATTTCCTGTAAATAGTAAAACTTCCTGGATCTCCACATTTTTAGGGAACTTATTCTGCAAGAAGGCACTACAATGCTCTGACAACTTGACAACCGATGTCTCTTCCACTTTCCGCTTCTTGGAAAATATCTCCTTCATGAATTTAGCATAAGTTGTCATCTGAGGAAGAACCTATGTGAAAGTTATATTCACATACACCTTCTTGAACACTTCTAGAAAGCCGCCCAAATTGTTTGTCCAACTTCTCTCTTCTTTGCTTCTGGGGGAAGGTAGAGTTGGCATGTATTTGCTCTCTTCAGTCTCATTAGTTGTTCAAATATCATTTTTCTTCTTTTTCTGAGCTCTAATCTTCCCTTTCTTATTCAAATCCTCATCTACCATCATGTCTCCTTCTTGAATGTTGTTATTTTTTTGCAGGTCCACAATCTCCACGCTTCTCTCAATCGATTCTTCCTTTTTCTTTGCTATGGGATTCTCCAACTCGTGCCCGCTCCTCAAAGACATGCATTAATTTTATCTTTTGGATTTCTTTATGTATCAGCAGGGAGCAGTCACGGAACCTCTCAAACAATAGAGTAACTAGTTGCCCAACCCGTCATTCCAGGTTTCGAAAAGTTTCACCCAATTCTTTGATAGTTTCACCATGTTCCCGTATAGCTGAGCTATGAGTTTCAAGTCTCCCATCTATCTCGATAATAAAATCCTGCATTAGATCTTCTACTCCATACTGATTAGACAGTGGAGGTTAATATTGTTGCCTCTGCTGATTTTGACTTGGTGAATTCCACGAGAAGCCTGGGTCCCATAGGATTGAAATAGTTACCACTCTGGTAGTTGCCTCTATCAAATCTTCCCACGCTATTTACCACTTCATTTGCAGTTGTGGCCTGACACTCATGAGTTGGATGCCCCATTCCACAAAAATCACAAATTAATGATGGTTGGCTCTAGACCTTGGCAAAGGTCAACTTTCTTATCTCTTTCGTCATGGAATCTAGTAGGGATTGTACTGCTGTGCCAGAATCTACATGATGAAACCCGATTGATTTTCTTCTATCATTGCTCTCATAAGGCCACTGGTTAGCATCTTCAGAGAGATCATCAAGTATTGCCTCAATCTCCTAAGGAGTTTTCTTCATTTAAGGACCTCTGGCTACAATGTTCAAAGTTCCTCGTGAGGGAGGTGTCAGACCATCCCCAAAGTCCTGGAGTTGCATCCACAATTCAATCCCATAATGCTGACACTTCCTCACTATATCCTTGAATCTTTCCCAAGCCTCGAAAACCATTTCAGTGTCTGACTGGCAGAAATTGTGAATTTCCCTTCTGGACTTCACTATTTTTCAACCGAGAAGTATTTGTCAAGAAACTTTCTAGTCATATATTCCCATGTCCTGATCGACCCCGTTGGTAAGCTACGAAGTCAGTGCTTCATGTCATTCTTCAGCGAAAAAGGGAATGCCCTTAAGTATACTACATCTTTTGACACTCCGTTGCACTGCAAGGTGTTAATGATTTCCTCAAAATCCATCAAGTAGTGTTAGGATTTTCATTCACCTTCCTATGAAGATAGAGTTGTTTTGGATAGTTTGAAGCAAGCCTTGCTTCAGCTCAAAAGTATTTGTTGCTATTGGTGGAGGTCTGACACTGTACAGTCCCTGATGTAGACCGGTATATTATAATCACCTAATGCTCTACCAGACCTGGGTATCGCATTCTCAAACTGGTCTTCAATCAAGGGTCGATTCATATTGATTCTTCGACCCAATCATCATTGACGGTCTCATCAGCAGCTTTACGGGCTGCCTCAGGCACTATCATTGTAGCTTCTTCTTTGTGTTGTGTTACCTCTCTTGCAGCTAAATCTACCTCGCCTTCACTGTTTTAGCCATGTGTTCTGGGTTGAAGGTTGCCCCAAAAACTTTCCGTTGAGTTCTTTCTCTTTCCTCAACTTTCACAGACTATTTTCAACCTCTGGGTTGTATGGAATCAGTTCCTTTGAAGACGATCGAGTCATACAACAGAGAAGTCTATCTGTTGCCTGTGCATGAAAGAGGAAACCCGTGAAGAATAAAATAAAATAAGTTCCTGAATTAGCACCAAAACTAATTTGAACACTACTTATTATCAATCCCCGGCAACGATGCCAAAATTTAGCGAGAGCGTAACACAACACGAAATTGATTCTCTCTAATCAAAGATAGTATAGCAAAATATCGTCTCTACAAGGATTGTATTGAAACAATGTTCGAGTAATTTCTGATTTAATTGCTATTCACGAGGATCGACACTAGAGTTAAAGGATTATGAACTACATTTAACTACAAAATAAAGCAATTAACAATTGACGGTAAGGAAATATAGATTCGAAGAGTTGGTTTCTTATCAATGTGAGAAATAAGGGTCGTGACAAAATAGGTGCAAGATAGCTATTTCCGATTTAACTCTAGTTTAATTCACTCGAGTATTCTAATAATTCTCACGAATTCACTCAATGATTAGTTCAAACATGTAGTCAAGATCCTCCCTCGATTAAATCTTAACTCTACGAGGTGAACTAATATTTGAGATAACAAGAATTCGCACGAGAGAGTAGAAATAAAACTATTTTGTTCTTAACTTTATAGCCTCTGAGAGATAAGTACAGACGTCTCCATACCAATCCTTCAGACCCTACTAAGCTTGTTCGTGAATTGTGAGACCTAGGTAACCTAGTGCTCTGATACCAACTTGTCACGACTCAAATTCCCAACTCTCGGGATCGTGATGGCACCTAACACCACACTTGCTAGGCAAGCTAATGGTAGAATTTTACTAACCATTTTCTTTTACAAATCTCTTTAAACATAAGTAAACAATTTAAAATGAATGTGAAATCTACTACTATTCAACAAATTATATAAATAGTAATTAAATAATGAAACGAAACCACGAAACTAGTGCAAATATCGAACTACTCAAGGTCTGGAGTCACAATTCATGAAATAATAAAGAATACTACAAGTATTTGGCTGAAAGAAATATATATCTGTTTTGTATGAATTAAAACAGCAATCTAAATAATAAAGAGAAGACTTCAGGAATCTACGGACGCCAGCAGATCTACCTCGTGTCTCCGTACGAATAGTATCAGCTACTACTTCAACCTAACTCTGGCCGGTACCTAGATCTGCACAAGAAGTGCAGAGTGCAGTATCAGTACAACCGACCCCATGTACTGGTAAGTGTCGAGCCTAACCTCGACGAAGTACTGACGAGGCTGCGGCGGGGCATTTATAATATAACCTGTGAACAATGTATAATAAAGCAAGAAGGAAATTCTAAACTAAACAAACAATAATCTATAGCAATTGGTAAAATAACTCAGCCACCCTTTCCAGATCTCAGCTATAACCAATTCTCAAGTAAGTTTCCAATTTCCAAATTAAATAACGGTAAAAGCAGAGTATGGGAACAATAAAATAAAATAGTGAGTTTTCCAGTCTTTATCATATAATTAGTAAAACATGAATATCCTCCCTTATTGCTCCTTGTTGCGGCGCGCAACCTGCTCTCACATGTCCACCCTTATTGCTCCTCCCTATATATCACCCTTACTTCTCATGTTTCAGCGTGCAACCCGATCCCATCTATCCACCATTATCACTCCTTGTTGCGGCATGCAACCCGCTCCCACCAGACAGTTACATTTCATTATTTATAATAAACGAGCTCCACAAATTAGATCAGAGTCTTTCACAATATTTATGTCTCATCAAAATAAACAGAAACTGTACAATTAAGAAACTTCACCAATTATTAATCACATAACAAGTAAACATGAATATTCTCCACCCTTATTACTCCTCAATATATATCACCCTTATTCCTCCGGTTGCGGTGTGCAACCCGATCCCACCTGTCAAACCTTATTCCTCCACGTTGCGACGTGCAACCTGCTCTCACCAGACAATCACATCTCATTAATTATAATAAAAGCTTCTCAAATTAGATTAAAGTCTTTCACAATACTCTTGTCTCAACAATTGTAAACAGAAAGTTGTACTATTCAGAACTTTCACCAATTATCATTACACAATGAAACCAACCAGAATGTATCATAAAACACTGTCAACCAGCTCAACCTTTTATGTATCACAATGAAGCCAAGGGAACAGCTAATACTTTCAAATGCGTGAAACAATATTTAACGACGAGTAGACGAAAACCAGTGGACATGGAGGCATCAAAATCATGAAAGCAATTAAGACATGAATATAATAGATTGGAACAGGGAAAAGATCATGTTAAACAGATAATTTGGTGGTGCATAGATACTCGTCATCTCACCTATACACCACACACATGCGATTTCACATAGCATTTAAATTGGGGATTCTTATCCCCTCAAGTCAAAGTTAAACCAAATACTTACCTCGATCTCACAAGGAACTCACTGCTCAAGCACGACCTTTCCTTTAGAATTTGCCTCTAACCCGCTCGAATCTAATCATAATTAGTTCAATATAATCAATTATTGCTAAAGGAATTAACTTTAATGAAAAACTATGGTTTTCCTATGTTCTCCTATCAAAAGACAAAAATTGACTCCGGACCCGCTTGGTCTAAACTCGAGGTTCGGACCAAAACCCGTTCACCCATTCTCCCTCGAGCCCGGATATACAATTGGTTTTGGAATCCGATCTCAATTCGAAGTCTAAATTCCCAAATTTCGAAATTCCTATGTTCTACCCAAAAATCCCAAATTTTACCATGAAAACTCTAGATTCTAGGTTGAAATCTTGTTAAAATTTATTAAGGATTGAAAGGAATTAGTTAGGAATCACTTACCTATGATTTGGAGAAGTTTGAGTCTTTGAAAAATCACCTATGGAGGCTTAGGGTTTGAGAGAATTGAAAAATGGGTGAAAATCCCGTCTAAAATCCGACTTATCAAGCTGCAGTTATCGCAAATGCGATCAAGGGTTTGCAATTGCGAACCCTTCGAAATTACTTCTGCCTTCGCATTTGCGACTTCTGGTCATCCTGGCAATCTTTGCATTTGCAAAGAGAAATCTCGCATTTGCGAGAATGGCCTTCCCGGGCCTTTGTCGCATTTGCGACAAAATGTGTCGCATTTGCCAGTCCTGCCAGGTTCGCATTTGCGAAGCCTGATCTCGCAATTGCGAGATCAGAGGCCTGGTGACAGACACCAGATACACCAGCTGAGATTTTTAAGTTCTAAATACTCCTTAGCCTACCCGAAACTCATCCGAGCCCTCGGGGCTCCAAACTGAACATGCAAGCAAGTCTAAACATCATACGGACTTGCTCGTGCGATCAAATCACAAAAATAACATCAAAACTACGAATTTAACCTCAAACTCATGATTTTCCTCAAGAACACTTCAATTTTACTATTTCTCAACCGGATGTCCTAATTACGTCAAATCAATTCCGATACTCACCAAATTTCACAAATAGGACTTAAATATCATAACAAACCTGTACCAGGCTCTGGAACCAAAATACGGGCCCGATACCAACAATTTCACACACTAATTCATTTCTTTATTTTCTTAATAATCCAGCAAAACAATGTTCTTCAAAAATTGATTTCTAAGTCTAGGGACCTCGAAATTTAGTTCTGGGCATACGCTCAAGTCCCATATTTTACTACGGATCTCCCGGGATTGTCGGAAGATAGATCCGGGTCCGTTTTCTCAAAATGTTGACCAAAGTCAACTAAAACCAAATTTTAAATTCGCAAAATTATTATTTCTCACGTTTTCACATAAAAGCTTTCCAGCTTCACGCTCGAACTGTGCATGCAAATCGAGGTAAATACAATTTATCTTTTTAAGGCTAATGAGCCCAGAATAGTGTCTTAATTCATAAGATGAACCTTTAGGTCATCACAATCTCCACCTCTAAAACAGACGTCCGTCCTCGAACAGACATAGAAAATTACCTGAACTAGCAAACAAGTGAGGATATATACTCTGCATGTCCGACTCGGACTCCCAAGTAGTTGCCTCAATAGGCTGACCTTTCCACTACATTGGAACTAAACGATAACTCTTTGACCTCAACTGGCGAAAATGCCGGTCTAAAATGGCTACCGGCTCCTCCTCATAAGTCAAATCTTTGTCCAATTGGACATAGCTTAAATCTAACACGTGGGATGGGTCACCATGATATTTCCGGAGCATGGATACATGGAATACCGGATGAACTGAGGATAACCCTGGAGGCAACGCAACTCTATAAGCTACCTCCCCCACTCTATCAAGAATCTCAAATGGCCCGATATACCTAGGGCTAAACTTTCCCTTCTTCCCAAACCTCATAACACCCTGCATGGGAGATACCCGAAGTAATAACCTTTCTCCAACCATGAATTCCACATCACGAACCTTATGGTCGGCATAAGTATTTTTCCTAGACTGAGCTGTACGAAGTCAATCTTGTATAACCTTGACCTTATCTAAGGCTTCTTGAACTAAGTTCGTACCTAGTAACCGGGCCTCTCTTGGCTCAAACCATCCAACTGGCGATCTACACCGTCTACCATATAATGCCTCATAGGGAGCCATCCGAATGCTCGAGTGATAGCTATTATTTTAGGCAAACTCCGCAACGGCAAGAACTGATCCCAAGAACCTCCAAAATCAATAACACAGGCACGTAGCATATCCTCCAAGATTTGAATAGTACGCTCGGATTGCCCTTCCGTCTGAGGATGGAATGTTGTGCTCAACTCAACTCGTGTACCCAACTCACGCTGAACTGCCTCCAAAAGTGCGAGGTAAACTGTGTACCCCGATCAGAAATGATAGACACGGGCACACCTTGAAGGCGAACAATCTCCCGAATATATATATATATATATATGCCAACCGCTCTGAAGTATAAGTACTTGCCACTGGAATGAAATGTGCTGATGTAGTCAGCCTATCCACAACAACCCAAACGACGTCGAACTTCCTCTGAGTCCGTGGGAGTCCAACTATGAAGTCCATAGTGATACGCTCCCACTTCCACTCCGGAATCTCTATCTGCTAAAGAAAACCACCAAGTCTCTGATGCTCATACTTTACCTGTTGACAATTCAAGCAACGAGCCACATAAGCAACAATGTCCTTCTTCATCCTTCGCCACCAAAATGTTATCGTAGGTCCTGGTACATCTTGGCAGCACCCGGTGAATAGAATACTTAGAACTGTGAGCCTCCTCAAGGATCAACTCACGAAGCCCATCAACATTAGGCACACACACACTCGATCTTGCATCCTCAAAACACCGTCATCTCCAACTGTAACCTTTTTGGCACCACCGTGCCGAACTGTGTCCCTAAGGACCATCAAATGCGAGTCATCATCCTGCTGATCTCTGATACGCTCAAATAAGGAAGACCAAATGGCTGCACAAGCTAAAACACGACTGGGCAAAATATCCAACCTCACGAACTGATTAGCCAAAGTCTGAATGTCTTAAGCTAACAGTCTCTCACCGACTGGAATGAATGCAATGCTACCAATACTCACTGCCTTCCTACTTAACGCATCGGCCACCACATGATACAATATAGTGACGTCATAATCATTCAATAACTCTAACCCTCTCCTCTGTCTCAAATTAAGATCCTTTTGCTTGAACAAGTACTGGAGACTGTGATGGTCCGTGAAAACCGCACACGGCACACCATAAAGATAGTGCCTCCAAATCTTCAATGCATGCACAATGGCTACCAGCTCTAAGTCATGGACAGGATAATTCTTCTCATGAACCTTCAACTGCCGAGATGCATATGCAATCACTTTGCCTTTCTTCATCAATATTGCTCCAAGCCCAACACGGGAAGCATCACAATATACTACGAAAGATCCTGAACCTGATGGTAACACCAACACCGGTGCTAAAGCCAAGGCTGTCTTGAGCTTCTGAAAGCTCGCCTCACACTTGTCCGACCATTTGAATGGGACAACCTTTTGGTTCAACATAATCTTAATAGTTGTTCATAGTCAATTACAGAATCATCAAATAACTTCCCGTTAACAATAATATCCTTTCAAACCTTCACAATACTTATAACGAGGTGCGATGCCTGAAGAACTCAAAATCATATACCCGAATTAACATGTCTCATTTAACGCCACATGGGCGGGCACCCACCTCGTAGGTCAAAGCTCAATAATTATAACACGAGTTTGGCAAATCATGCACAGCTAAATTTTATACAAAAATTTTCAAATAAACCTAACAGGAATGACTCCCTATTGGTACTATAGTAAAAATTTTATTTTCACAAGGGAGAATTTAAACATAAGAATTTTCATCACAAGGATCTCGTCCTTATATAAATCTCACCGCGGCTCGTAGCCCGATTTAAACATACCAAATCATGTTAAAATGCAAGGATCTCTCTCTCAGTTCTGCATCACAAGTAATATGCACATCGTTCCACTCGAAACATCCCCTTTTCTTATTTTAAATATTTTCCATTAAACAAAATTACAACACGTAATGATAGACATAGCCATCTCCATAGAATTTCTCAATACAAGTATTCACATAAGTAGATTTCAGGGTTACGAAGCTCACCCATGAATGGAGAATATTAGGAGGACTTTCTTAGATACTTATAATCGAATCAAGTTAAGGAAATTGTCACTTTATAATAACTAGAAATTGTACTTGTAATGACACCATTTAGTGTAACAACCTCAGTCATACCATAGAAAATATATCAACAGGCTGGGTCTCCACCTCTAGGAGTCTGACCTCCACCTTCGACATCCCGACCCCTTCCCCTAGCTGGACATGTAAGTTGAGTTGTAACTGCAATGGGGCACGTATCCCGAGTGCTCTAATGAAATATGACTCTCCCAAGTCTAGGACAATTTCTACTACTAGCCGAAATAAAGTATCAACCTGCCCTGAGTCGTACAAAATTTTACGATCATAATTGAGTCCTTTAATAAGTCTGTGGACTTGCTCTCTGGCTATATGAACCGATGTAGGAGTATGATGGGCTAACTTATTGAACCTGATGGCATGTTCGGACACCGTCATGGGGACCTGATGCAATCGTCCAAACCCTATGCACCACGCATTATGGAGAGTCCGAGAAACAAATTCTATCAATAGCATTTATGTGAACTGATCCAAGTGGTTGGCGTTTCAATGGCTGGTCGCCCTCTTCGTAGGCTTACGACAAACACCGGCGGCCAATTTCTTCTTTTACTATGTTGACCCAACACTGCTGAGCTACCCCTAAAATCCGCAACCGTGACTTCCACGCTGAGTAGACCATACTTAGATTCAAAGTTGTTTATATAACTCCTTTGGTATTGAGGTATAGGGTTATTAAGGAGGCAGACATACCACAAGTTCCCCCTTTATCTCTTGCAAAATCTCAGGCCTTATATATTCCAGGCCAAAATCAATATAACTCATGACCCCGCAATATATTCCTTGACAGTGGACTTCCCCATTTGGCACGAAGTCATAGGTCACAATGTATGATAATCCACAATGTTAAACTTCACAGCTCATATAAATCAATGATGTTGCTTTCAACTTATTCCCATGTTCTACAATACTTCATAGCAACGGTCAAGAAAATCATGTGGGTCCTTAAAAGATGCACCACTGAAATGGAGTGGAAATAGTTTGGTAAACTTGTCCAACCTCAATAAACAGACTAGTGCATCCTGCAACGCTAGAGTAGCTATAAATCCTTCTGGAATCTGAACTAGTTCAACATGTACCGACTGAGCTAGAACCTCCGCGTAGAGATCCATTTGAGGCTTTATAATAGGTGCTGATGTTCGATCTCTAGACTGAGCTCTGCTTCTGTCTCTTCCCCTAATCTTAGCTGTCATTGGAGCTCCATTTCTTGTCTGGTTGTAGATGCATTGCGTGATGTTGATATTTGTGAGAGGACAATAAACGAGTTCAACTAGTATTTGAGATAACAAGAATTCGCACGATAGAGTAGAAATAAAACGAGTTTGTTCCCAACTTGATAGCCTCTGAGAGATGAATACAGACGTCTCTGTACCGATCCTTCATACCCTATTAAGCTTGTTTGTGAATTGTGAGACCTAGGTAACCTAGTGCTCTGATACCAACTTGTCACGACTCAAATTCCCAACCCTCGGGATCGTTATGGCGCCTAGCACCACACTTGCTAGGAAAGGCAATGCTAGAATTTTACTAACCGTTATCTTTTACAAATCTCTTTAAACATAAGTAAACAGTTTAAAATGAATGCGAAATCTACTACTATTCAACAAATGATATCAATAGTAATTAAATAATGAAACGAAGCCACGAAACTAGTGCTAATATCGAACTACCCGGGGTCTGGATTCACAATTCATGAACTACTAAAGAATACTACAAGTACTTGGCTGAAAGAAATATATATCTGTTTTGTATGAATTAAAAAAAAAATCTAAATAATAAACAGAAGACTCCAGGAATATGCGGACATTAGCAGATCTACCTCGTGTCTCCATACGAATAGTATCAGCTACTACTTCAACCTAGCTCTGGCCGGTACCTGAATCTGCACAAGAAGTGCAGAGTGCAGTATCAGTACAACCGACCCCATGTACTGGTAAGTGCCGAGCCTAACCTCGACGAAGTAGTGACGAGGCTACGATGGAGCATTTACAATATAACTTGTGAACAATGTATAATTAAGCAATAAGGAACTTCTAAACTAAACAAACAATAATCTGTAGCAATTGATAAAATAACTCAGCCACCCTTTCCAGATCTCAGCTATAACCAATTCTCAGGTAAGTTTCCAAATTTCCAAATTAAATAATGGTAAAATCAGAGTATGGGAAACAAAATAAAACAGTGAGTTTTCTAGTCTTTATCATATAATCAGTAAAACATGAATATCCTCCCTTATTCCCCCTTGTTGCGGCGCGCAACCCGCTCCCACCTGTCCACCCTTATTTCTCCTCCCTATATATATCACCCTTATTTCTCCTGTTGCAGCATGCAACCCGATCCCACCTGTCCACTCTTATCACTCATTGTTGCGACGTGCAACCTGTTCCCACCAGAAAATTACATTTCATTATTTATAATAAAAGGGTTCCACAAATTAGATCAAAGTCTTTCACAATATTTATGTCTCAGCAAAATAAACATAAACTGTACAATTAAGAAACTTCACCAATTATTAATCACATAACAAATAAACATGAATATTCTCCACCCTTATTACTCCTCAATATAAATCACCCTTATTCCTCCAGTTGTGGCGTGCAACCCGATCCCACATGTCCACCCTTATTCCTCCTTGTTGCGGCGTGCAACCCGCTCCCACCAGACAATCACATATCATTAATTATAATAAAGGCTTCTCACATTAGATTAAAGTCTTTCACAGTACTCTTGACTCAACAATTATAAACAGAAAGCTGTACTATTCAGAACTTTCACCAATTATCATTACACAATGAAACCAACCAGAATGTATGATAAAACGTTGTCAACCAGCTCAACCTTTTATGTATCACAATGAATCCAAGGGAACATTTAATACTTTCAAATGCGTGAAACAATATTTAACGACAAGTAGACGAAAACCAGTGGACATAGAGGCATCAAAATCATGAAAGCAATTAAGACAGGAATATAATAAGAGGTCATCTTTTGTGACTTCCGACTCATACTTATGCTATGACTTTGATTCTTAGGCGTGTTTTAGAGAATAAATCTGATCATATTAAGGGATTCAGATTCTTTTCCCTAGGAGCCTTTTGATTACCCGCTTCTTATCCATAAGGGTGTGATTTCCAGCACCTTAGGTTACTATTTATGCACTACTAAGGGGTGAGTTTGACTATTAAGAAGTCAGGCTCATCTACCCTAGTGCCCAACTATCTAGAGACTTGCTTGTTGAATCTCTTCAGTAACCAAAGAGACCCAATCAAAAGCATATTTCTGCAATTTTATGGAAAAAATCTGACCATAGAAGAGGTCAGATTCAACATCCAAGTGCAGATTATTCCACTAATGGACTAACACAAAACTGATATCCAATGATACACAATGCATTTTAACCAACTTAAAATCAAAATAGAATAATTCTAAGGATTTAGATATTACACACACAACATATATTTAGATTCCTTAACATCATATCAGCTAAATATTACTTCAGATTTATAAACTAAGAACAAAGAAGAAGATTCAGCTTGACATATTCTCAAAAAAAACATAGCAAGAATCAAACATTTCAGCATCAAACTAACAACAAATTCTGAGTATAACAATTTCATTTAAATTTCATTGTTACATACCTCTTTCGAAGAGAAAATAATCAAAAGAAACCTGACCAAATAAAGGTCAGGCAAAGATGGAAATCGGCAAGAAGAAGAAAAATCCAGTAGCAACAAACAACAAACTCAAAAACAAACAGCCCCAGCAGGAAATTAACCCATGAGTTTCGAGTATAGACACTTACAGTTCTCAGAATCAGGATACCCAGGAAGAACTAGAAGCTGAGAACCAAAATAATACCCTGATGGATTTTTTGTTCTAAGGAAATAGTCAGATTGTCTTTGTTTTCTACTGATGTTTCGAAATTTTGTTTGTGAGCAGCAGCTGCTATCTTTTTTCTCCGTCCTAGAGTATAGGGATCCTTTTCTATTTATAGAGTAACTTAGGGTGGTATCAAAAAGACATATTCTATCCTAAAGGATCATATTATTCTCTCATTTGGACAGATGTCCGTCCTTTTTCAGGCCCAAAGGGGACAGTTGTACAGTGCTAGGACCTTCTAGATGCCCTATCTTTTGTAAATTTCAGATTTTACCCCCTAGGAGATTGATTATTTCATCTATACCCTGAGGTTTTTACATTAATCTGATCCTAGAATTCCTCTTAGGACTTTCTAGAACCAGCTAGATGATTCTAATGGTCTTAGTGTCGATGACTAGCTATTAGAAACAAATTATAGAAATTAACCAATAGAAACAAGGAGGGCAGTTTGTTTAGGTCAATTGAATGTGTCAATCTAACCTAAGAGTTGAAATTAGGCTAGCCTATGATTAATTGGAAGTCAGTACCTAATTGTGGCTAAATTTCATTTTAAACCAACCTCAACAATACATGAGCCAACCATTGGTGATTAACACACATAGAGACTGTCATACTGTTTTTTACAAGAAGAAGCAATAACATCAATTAACACATAAATTCATGGATCTAACAATTTGAGTAAATAGCTAATCACTCATGCTCGCTTATTATAGGAATCCATTAATAAACCCATATAGATATCTTAATGATTTAGCTTAGTCAAAAAAAATTGAAGAAGCGGAATTTGCAAACCTAATACTAGCTTAGTTACACAAACAAACTCGTAACATTACTTAGGAAGGAAACAAGCAGAATCAATTAATCAAGACGGATCAAAGGAAAAAAACATATATATGAAGCAGTGATATAAACCTAGGCTAAGAACATGATTATCACAGAGCCCTAGTTACTAAAACATGAATATCCGTTTGGAGCTTGAATTAATCGAGAAGAAATATAAGAAGGTAGGAGAAAATAATGGAAGAAAACATAAATAAAAATAAGAAACAGTGATTAAACAATGACATATTCATGATTTACATAATAAAAAAAATGAGAAACAAATAGAAAGGAAGGGGGGATACTCGTGAGAGTGGTTTGGATGAACTCCAGTGACTTGCCGGAGTTTGGCCGGACTCCGGCGACCTCCAAAAGTGACTCCCACTCGCATGAATCGACGGCTCTTGTCAAGATCCATCGACTCATGTGAGTTTGAATCACAGAGTAGAAGCAGAATTGCACTCACAAGGATTTATGGTTTCTGCGTTCTCAGATTTAATATCCGGGGATTGTGAGTGATTTTCTAAAGAAACCAATGGCAGGACGGGGTTGAGGGGGGAAGAGAGGGTTGTAGGGTGAATGCTTGGTGTCGATTGGTGAAGATCCGTCGCCGGTAGGCTATTTACGGCCGGCGGAGGCGGTGAGTGTTTGAGGGCGGCTAGGGTTTGGTCTAGAGAGGGACACGAGAGAGTGGGGGGTGTTCTGGGGGGGTAGGGGTCCGTTCGGACACTTATATAGTTTAGAGGGGGAGTTTGGGAGTCGTTGGATCAAATCGATCCAATGGCTAGGATTGGAGGGTACAAAACGGGGTCGTTTGATTTATGGCTGGGGCAGGCCGGGTTTAAGGATTTGGGCCTGGGTATTAGGAGGGGGATTTGGGTTTAGGGAGATGACCCGACCAATTTTAGCCCTCTTTTAGCAAACCTTAGGTTAATTAAAACTAAATCCATCAATTAAAATTTCTAAAAATATATTAATTAGTTCCAACCTAGTTTATCTAATTATAATTTAACTAATGAGTGAATCAAAAAGTAAAACCATGAATTTAGTACCCATAATTATTTAAAGAACAAATTTTGTAATTTTCTTAGTAAAAAATGATTAAATTATGCAACTAATTATCAAGAACCTAATTATGCCAAATAATATAAAAATTTAAAAAAAATTGTTATTATTTTATATGTTATAAATTTTAAAAGATGAATTGTGATCATGCAATGCAAATAATTCACAAATAGACACTGAAATTCAACAA
>ML382064.1:11620-28442 GCA_005239525.1 Nicotiana knightiana
GGCCTGGACCATGGCAGGCGATAATACAGGCACGACTGGCAGAATTCCAGTTTAATTGCCATAAAATGCCAAAAACTGTAACTTGATCATTTATAAGCGTTGGTTATAGTTTCTTGGGTCGTATTTGATGTCCTGGACAAATATCATGCATTCCCGTACCGGCTCCGTACCAAGGCATCCGACCTGGACCATGGTAAGAGATAATACATGCACGACTGGCGGAATTCCAGTTTAATTGCCATAAAATGCCAAAAAATGNAATATTTAATGTCCCGGACAAATATCATGCTATCCGGTACCAGTTCTGTACCAAGGAATCCGGCCTGGACCATGGCAGGCGATAATACATGCACGACTGGCGGAATTTCAGTTTAATTACTATAAAATGCCAAAAAATGTAACTTGATCATTTCGAAGCGTTGGTTGTTGTTCCTTGGGTCGTATTTGATGTAATTTACAAATATCATGTGATCCGGTACCGGCTTCGTACCAAGGAGTCCGGCCTGGACCATGGCAGGCGATAATACAGGCACGGCTGGCGGAATTCTAGTTTAATTGCCATAAAATGCAAAAAAATGTAACTTGATGATTTCGAAGCACTGGTTATGGTTCCTTGGATCGTATTTTATGTCTCGGACAAATATCATGCGATCCGGTACCGGCTTCATACCAAGACGTCCAGCCCGGACCATGGCAGGCGATAATACAAGCATGACTGGCGGAATTTCGGTTTAATTACTATAAAATGCTAAAAAATGTAACTTGATCATTTCGAAGCGTTGGTTATGGTTCCTTGGGTTATATTTGATGTCCCGAAAAAATATCATGAGATCTGGTACTGGCTCTGTACCAAGGTGTCTGACCTGAACCATGGTAGGCAATAATACAGGTACGACTGGCGGAATTCCGGTTTAATTATCATAAAATGCCAAAAAATGTAATTTGATCATTTCGAAGGGTTGGTTATGGTTCCTTGGGTCATATTTTCTTTCCCAAAAATATATCATGCGATCCAGAACCGGATCCGTACCAAGGCGTCTGACCTGGACCAAGGCAGGCGATAATACAAGTATGACCGGTGAAATTCCTGTTTAATATCCATAAAATGCAGAAAAATGTAACTTGATAATTTTTAATCGTTAGTTATGGTTCCTTGGGTCGTATTTGATGTCCCGGATAAATATAATTCTATCTGGTACTGGCTCCGTACCAAGGCGTCCGGCCTGGACCATGGCAGGCGTTAATACATGCACGACTGGCGGAATTCTAGTTTCATAGTCATAAAATGCCAAAAAATGTAACTTGATCATTTCGAAGCTTTGGTTATGGTTCCTAAGGTAGTATTTGATGTCCCGGAGAAATATCACGCGTTCCGTACCGGCACCGTACCAAAGCGTCCGGCATGGACCATGGCAGGCGATAATACAGGCACGACTGGCGGAATTCCAAGTTAATTGCCATAAAATGCAAAAAAAAAATGTAACTTGATCGTTTTGAAGCCTTGGTTATGGTTCCTTGGGTCGTATTTGCTGTCCGGACAAATATCATGTGATCCGATACCGGGTCCATACCAAGGCGTCCGGCCTAGACCATAGCAGGCGATAATACCGGCATGACTGGCGGAATTCCAATTTAATTTCCATAAAATGCCAAAAAATGTAACTTGATCATTTCGAACCGTTGGTTATGGTTCCTTCGTGTCATATTTGATGTCCCGGAAAAATATCATGCTATCCGGTACCGGCTTCGTACCAAGGCGTCCGGCCTAGACCATGGCAGGCGATAATACAGGCACGACTAGCGAAATTCCTGTTTCATTACAAAATAATGTAACTTGATCATTTCGAAGCGTTGGTTATGGTTTCTAAGGTCATATTTGATGTCACGGACAAATATCATGCGATTCGGTACCAGCTCCATACCGAGGCGTCCGACCTGGACCATGGCAGACGATAATACAAGCACGACTGGCGGAATTCCAGTTTAATTGCCATAAAATGCCAAAAATGTAACTTGATCATTTCGAAGCACGGGTTATGGTTCCTTAGGTCGTATTTGATGCCTCGGACAAATATCATGCGATTCGATACCGGCTCCGTACCTAGACGTCCATCCTGGACCATGGCAGGTGATAATACATGCACGACTGGCGGAATTTCGGTTTAATTACAATAAAATGCCAAAAAATGTAACTTGGTCATTTCGAAGTGTTGGTTATGGTTCCTTGGGTCGTATTTGACATCCTGGAAAAATATCATGCGATCCGGTATCGGCTTCGTACCAAGGCATCCGGCCTGGACCATGGCAGGCGTTAATACATGCACGACTGGCGGAATTCCAGTTTCATTGTCATAAAATTCAAAAAAATGTAACTTGATCATTTTGAAGCATTAGTTATGGTTCCTAAGGTTGTATTTGATTTCCCGGAGAAATATCATGCGTTCCGGTACCGGCTCCGTACCAAGGCGTCCGGCATGGACCATGGCAGGCGTTAATATAGGCACGACTGGCGGAATTCCAGTTTAATTGCCATAATATGCAAAAAAATGTAACTTGATCATTTCGAAGCATTGATTATAGTTCCTTGGGTCGTATTTGATGTCCCAGACAAATATCATGCTATCGGGTACCGTCTTCGTACCAAGGCGTCCGGCCTAGACCAGGGCATGCGATAATACAAGCACGACTGGCGAAATTTTAGTTTTATTGCCAAAAAATGTAACTTGATCATTTCTACGCGTTGGTTATGGTTCCTAAGGTCGTATTTAATGTCCCAGACAAATATCATGTGATTCGATACCGGCTCCGTACCGAGGCGTTCGGCCTGGACCATGGTAGGCGATAATACAGGCACGACTAGCGGAATTCTAGTTTAATTAAATGCCAAAAAATGTAACTTGATCATTTTGAAGCGTTGGTTATGGTTCCTTGGGTCGTATTTGATGTCCCAGAAAAATTATCATGTGATCCGGTATTAGCTTCCTACGAAGGCATCCGGTCTGGACCATGGCAGGTGATAATATAGGCACGACTGTCGGAATTCCAGTTTAATTGCCATAAAATGCCAAAAAATGTAACTTGATTATTTCGAAGCGTTGGTTGTTGTTCCTTGGGTCGTATTTGATATCCAAACAAGGGCATCCGGCCTGGACCATGGCAGGCGTTAATACAGGCAAGACTGGCGGAATTCCAGTTTCATTGTCATAAAATGCCAAAACAATGTAACTTGATCATTTAGAAGCGTTGGTTATGGTTCCTAAGATCGTATTTGATGTCCCGGAGAAATATCATGCATTCCGGTACCGGCTCTGTACCAAGGCGTCCGGCATGGACCATAGCAGGCGATAAATACAGGCACGACTGACAGAATTCCATTTTAATTGCCATAAAATGCCAAAAAATGAAACTTGATCATTTCGAAGCATTGGTTATGGTTCCTTGGGTCGTATTAGATGTCTCGGACAAATATCATGCGATCCGATACCGGCTCCGTACCAAGACGTCCAGCCTGGTCCATGGCAGGCGATAATACAGGCACGATTGGCGGAATTTCAGTTTAATTACTATAAAATGCCAAAAAATGTAACTTGTTCATTTCGAAGAGTTGGTTATGGTTCCTTGGGTCGTATTTCATGTCCCAAAATAATATCATGCGATCCGGTACCGGCTCCATACCAAGGCGTGCGACTTGGACTATGGCAGGCGATAATACAAGCACGACCGGCGGAATTCCATTTTAATATCCAGAAAATGCCAAAAAATGTAAGTGTTGGTTATAGTTCCTTGGGTCGTATTTGATGTCCCGGGTAAATATCATTCTATTCGATACCGGCTCCCTACCAAGGCATCCGATCTGGACCATTGCAGGCGTTAATACATACACGACTAGAGGAATTCCAATTTCATTGTCATAAAATGCCAAAAAATGTAACTTGATCATTTAGAAGTGTTGGTTATGGTTCCTAAGGTCGTATTTGATGTCCCCGAGAAATATCATGTGTTACGGTACCGGCTCTGTACCAAGGCGTCTAGCATGGACAATGTGAGGTGATAGTACATGCACGACTGGAAGAATTCCAGTTTAATTGCCATAAAATGCCAAAAAATGTAACTTGATCATTTCGAAGCGTTGGTTATGGTTCCTTGGGTCATATTTGATGTCCCGGACAAATATCATGCGATCCGGTGCCGGCTCCGTACCAAGGCGTCCGGCCTGGACCATGGCAGGCGATAATACAGGCATGACTGGCGAAATTCCAGTTTAATTTCCATAAAATACCAAAAAATGTAACTTGATCATTTCAAAGCAATGGTTGTGGTTCCTTGGGTTGTATTTGATGTCCCGGACAAATATCATGCGATCCGGTACTGGCTCCATACCAAAGCTTCCGGTCTGGACCATGGCAGGCGATAATACAGGCACGGCTGGCGAAATTCCAGTTTAATTTCCATAAAATGCAAAAAAATGTAACTTGATCATTTCGAAGTGTTGATTGTGGTTCCTTGGGTCGTATTTGATGTGGCGTACAAATATCATGTGATCCGGTACCAGATTCGTACCACGGAGGCCGGACTGGACCATGGCAGGCGATAATACAGGCACGAGTGATGGAATTCCAGTTTAATTGCCATAAAATGCCAAAAAATGTAACTTGATCCTTTCGAAGCACTGGTTATGGTTCCTTGGGTCGTATTTTATGTCCTGTAAAAATGTATCATGCGATCCGGTTCCGGCTCAGTACGAAGGCGTCCGGCCTGGACCATGGCAGGCGATAATACAGGCATGACTGGCAGAATTCCAGTTTAATTGTCATAAAATGCCAAAAAGTGTAACTTGATCATTTCAAAGGGCTAGTTATGGTTCCTTGGGTCGTATTTGATTTCCAGGACAAGTATCATGTGATCCGGTACCGGCTCTGTACCAAGGCGTCCGGCCTGGACCATGGCAGGCAATAATACAGGCACGACTGGAGGAATTCTAGTTTAATTGCCATAAAATGCTAAAAAATGTAACTTGATCATTTCGAATCATTGGTTATGGTTCCTTGGGTCGTATTTGATGTCCCGGACAAATATCATGCGATCCGGTACAGGCTCCGTACCAAGGCGTCCGTCCTAGACCATAGCAGGCGATAATACATGCACGACTGGCGGAATTCCAATTTAATTGCCATAAAATGCGAAAAAATATAACTTGATCATTTCGAAGCACTGGTTATGGTTCTTTGGGTCATATTTTCTATCCCGGACAAATATCATGCTATCCAGTATCGACTCCGTACCAAGGCGTTCGGCCTGGACCATGGAAGGCGATAATAAAGGCAAGACTGGCGGAATTCCAGTTTAATTGCCATAAAATGCAAAAAATGTAACTTGATCATTTCGAAGCATTGGTTGTGATTCCTTGTGGTGTATTTGATGTCCCGGAAAAATATCATGTGATCCAGTACCGACTCCATACCATGGCTTCGGTCTGGACCATGGCAGGAGATAATACAGGCACGACAAGCGGAATTCCTGTTTAATTGCCATAAAATGCCAAAAAATGTAACTTGATCATTTCGAAGCATTGGTTGTGGTTCCTTGGTTCGTATTTGATGTCCTGTAAAAAAACATCATGCGATACGGTACCGGCTCAGTACATAGGCGTCCGGCATGGACCATGACAGGCGATAATACAGGCATGACTGGCAGAATTCCAGTTTAATTGTCATAAAATGCCAAAAAATGTAACTTGATCATTTTGAAGCGCTAGTTATGGTTCCCTGGGTCGTATTTGATGTCCAAGAAAAATATCATGCGATCCGGTACCGGTTCTGTACCAAGGCGTCCGGCTGGACCATGGCAAGCGATAATACAGGCACGACTGGAGGAATTCCAGTTTAATTGCCATAAAATGCCAAAAAATGTAACTTGATCATTTCGAAGCATTGGTTATGGTTCCTTGGGTCGTATTTCATGTCCCGGACAAATATCATGCAATCCGGTACCGGCTCTATTCCAATGCGTCCGACCTGGACCATGGCAGGCGATAATACATGCATGACTGGCGGAATTGCAGTTTAATTGCCATAAAATACCAAAAAATGTAATTTGATCATTTCGAAGCGTTGGTAATGGTCCTTGATCGTATTTTCTGTCTCGGAAAAATATCATGCGATCCGGTACCGTCTTCGTACCAAGGCGTGTTGCCTTGACCATGGCAGGCGATAATACAGGCACGACTGGCGGAATTCCAGTTTAATTTCCATAAAATGACAAAAAATGTAACTTTATCATTTCCAAGCATTGGTAATGGTTCCTTGGGTCGTATTTGATGTCCCGGAGAAATATCATGCGATCCGGTACCGGCTCCGTACCAAGGCGTCCGGCCTGAACCATGGCAGGCAATAATACATGCACGACTTGCGAAATTTCCAGTTTAATTGCCATAAAAGGCCAAGAATGTAACTTGATCATTCTGAAGCGTTAGTTATGGTTCTTTGGGTCGTATTTTATGTCCTGGATAAATATCATGCGATCCAGTACCAGCTCCATACCAAGGCGTTCTGCCTGGACCATGGCAGGCAATAATACATGCATGACTGGCGGAATTCCAGTTTAATTGCCATAAATTGCCAAAAAATGTAACTTGATCATTTCGAAGCGTGTGTTGTGGTTCCTTGGGTCGTATTTGATGTCCCGGAAAAATATCATGCTATCCGGTACCGGCTCCGTACCAAGGGGTCCGGCCTGGACCATGGTAGGGGATAATACAGGCACGACTGACGGAACTCCAGTTTAATTGCCATAAAATGCCAAAACATGTAACTTGATCATTTCAAAGCATTGGTTATGGTTCCTTGGGTCGTATTTGCTGTCCCGGAGAAATATCATGCAATCGGGTACCGGCTCAGTACCAAGGCATCCGGCCTGGACCATGGCAGGCGGAAATACAGGCACGACTGGCGGAATTCCAGTTTTATTGCCATAAAATACCAAAAAATGTAACTTGATCATTTTGGAGCGTTGTTTATGGTTCCTAAGTTCGTATTTGATGTCTCGGACAAATATCATGCGATCCGGTACCGGCTCCATACCAAGGCATCTGGCCTGGACCATGGCAGGCGATAATACATGCATGAATCAAGGAATTCCAGTTTAATTTCCATAAAATGCCAAAAAAAGTAACTTGATCATTTCGAAGCGTTAGTTATGGTTCCTTGGGTCGTATTTTCTGTCCCGGAAAAATATCATGCGATCCGGTACCGGCTCCGTAAAAAGGCGCCTGGCCTGGACCATGGCAGGCGATAATACAGGAACCACTGGCAGAATTCCAGTTTAATTGCCATAAATGGCCAAGAAATGTAACTTGATCATTTTGAAGCGTTAGTTATGGTTCCTTGGGTCGTATTTTATGTCCCGGAGAAATATCATGCGATCCAGTACCAGCTCCATACCAAGGCGTTCGGCCTGGACCATGGCAGGAAATAATACATGCATGACTGGCGGAATTCCAGTTTAATTGCCATAAATTGCCAAAAATTGTAACTTGATCATTTCGAAGCGTGTGTTGTGGTTTCTTGGGTCGTATTTGATGTCCCAGAAAAATATCATACTATCCGGTACCGGCTCCGTACCAAGGGGTCCGGCCTGGACCATCGTAGAGGATAATACAGGCACGACTGACGGAACTCCAGTTTAATTGCCATAAAATGCCAAAACATGTAACTTGATCATTTTGAAGCGTTGGTTATGGTTCCTTGGGTCGTATTTGCTGTCCCGGAGAAATATCATGTAATCGGGTACCGGATCAGTACCAAGGCATCCGGTCTGGACCATGGCAGGCGGAAATACAGGCACGACTGGCGGAATTCCAGTTTTATTGCCATAAAATACCAAAAAATGTAACTTGATCATTTTGGAGCGCTGTTTATGGTTCCGAAGGTCGTATTTGATGTCTCGAACAAATATCATGCGAACCGGTACCGGCTCTGTACCAAGGCGTCTGGCCTGGACCATGGCAGGCAATAATACAGGCATGAATCAAGGAATTCCAGTTTAATTTCCATAAAATGCCAAAAAAAGTAACTTGATCATTTTGAAGCGTTAGTTATGGTTCCTTGGGTCGTATTTGCTGTCTCGGAAAAACATCATGCGATCCGCTACCGGCTCCATACTAAGGCGTCCGGCCTGAACCATGGCAGGCAATAATACAGGCATGAATCAAGGAATTCCAGTTTAATTTCCATAAAATGCCAAAAAAAGTAACTTGATCATTTTGAAGCGTTAGTTATGGTTCCTTGGGTCGTATTTGCTGTCTCGGAAAAACATCATGCGATCCGCTACCGGCTCCATACTAAGGCGTCCGGCCTGAACCATGGCAGGCAATAATACATGCACGACTTGCGAAATTCCAATTTAATTGCCATAAAATACCAAAAAATGTAACTTGATCATTTGGAAGCGTTGGTTATGGTTCCTTGGGTCGTATTTTCTGTCCCGGAAAAATATCATGCGATCCGGTACCGGCTCCGTAAAAAGGCGCCTGGCCTGGACCATGGCAGGCGATAAATAGGAACCACTGGCAGAATTCCAGTTTAATTGCCATAAAAGGCCAAGAAATGTAACTTGATCATTTTGAAGCGTTAGTTATGGTTCCTTGGGTCGTATTTTATGTCCCGGAGAAATAACATGCGATCCAGTACCAGCTCCATACCAAGGCGTTCGGCCTGGACCATGGCAGGCAATAATACATGCATGACTGGCCGAATTCCAGTTTAATTGCCATAAATTGCCAAAAATTGTAACTTGATCATTTCGAAGCGTGTGTTGTGGTTCCTTGGGTCGTATTTGATGTCCCGGAAAAATATCATACTATCCGGTACCGGCTCCGTACCAAGGGGTCCGGCCTGGATCATGGTAGGGAATAATACAGGCACGACTGACGGAACTCCAGTTTAATTGCCATAAAATGCCAAAACATGTAACTTGATCATTTCGAAGCGTTGGTTATGGTTCCTTGGGTCGTATTTGCTGTCCCGGAGAAATATCATGCAATCGGGTACCGGCTCAGTACCAAGGCATCCGGTCTGGCACATGGCAGGCGGAAATACAGGCACGACTGGCGGAATTCCAGTTTTATTGCCATAACATACCAAAAAATGTAACTTGATCATTTTGGAGCGTTGTTTATGGTTCCGAAGGTCGTATTTGATGTCTCGGACAAATATCATGCGTACCGGTACCGGCTCCGTACCAAGGCGTCTGGCCTGGACCATGGCAGGCGATAATACAGGCATGACTCAAGGAATTCCAGTTTAATTTCCATAAAATGCCAAAAAAAGTAACTTGATCATTTCGAAGCGTTAGTTATGGTTCCTTGGGTCGTATTTGCTGTCCCGAAAAAACTTCATGCGATCCGCTACCGGCTCCATACCAAGGCGTCCGGCCTGAACCAAGGCAGGCAATAATACATGCACGACTTGCGAAATTCCAGTTTAATTGCCATAAAATACCAAAAATGTAACTTGATCATTTGGAAGCGTTGGTAATGGTTCCTTGGGTCGTATTTTCTGTCCCAAAAAAATATCATGCGATCCGGTACCGGCTCCGTAAAAAGGCGTCTGGCCTGGACCATGGCAGGCGATAATACAGGCACCACTGGCAGAATTCCAGTTTAATTGCCATAAAAGGCCAAGAAATGTAACTTGATCATTTTGAAGCGTTGGTTATGGTTCCTTGGTTCGTATTTTATGTCCCGGAGAAATATCATGTGATCCAGTACCAGCTCCATACCAAGGCGTCCGACCTGGACCATGGCAGGCAATAATACATGCATGACTGGCGGAATTCCAGTTTAATTGCCATAAATTGCCAAAAAATGTAACTTGATCATTTCGAAGCTTGTGTTATGGTTCCTTGGGTCGTATTTGATGTCCCGGAAATATATCATGCTATCTAGTACCAGCTCCGTACCAAGGGGTCCGACCTGGACCATGGTTGGGGATAATACAGGCACGACTGGCAAAATTCCAGTTTAATTACCATAAAATGCCAAAACATGTAACTTGATCATTTCGAAGCGTTGGTTATGGTTCCTTGGTCGAATTTGATGTCCCGGAGAAATATCATGCAATCGGGTACCGGCTCAGTACCAAGGCATCCGGCCTGGACCATGGCAGGCGGAAATACAGGCACGACTGGCGGAATTCCAGTTTTATTGCCATAAAATACCAAAAAATGTAACTTGATCATTTTGAAGCGTTTTTTATGGTTCCTAAGGTCGTATTTGATGTCTCGTACAAATATCATGCGATCCGGTATCGGCTCCGTACCAAGGCGTCTTGGTTGGACCATGGCAGGCGATAATACAGGCATGACTCAAGGAATTCCAATTTAATTTCCATAAACTTCCAAAAAATTTAAGTTGATCATTTCGAAGCGTTAGTTATGGTTCCTTGGGTCGTATTTGCTGTCCCGGAAAAATGTCATGCGATCCGCTACCGGCTCCATACCAAGACGTCCGGTCTGAACCATGGCAGGCAATAATACAGGCACGACTCGCGAAATTCCCGTTTAATTGCCATAAAATACCAAAAATGTAACTTGATCATTTCGAAGCGTTGGTTATGGTTCCTTGGGTCCTATTTTCTGTCTCGGAAAAATATCATGCGATCCGGTATCGGCTCCATACAAAGGCATCTGGCGTGGACCATGGCAGGCGATAATACAGGCACGACTGGCAGAATTCCAGTTTAATTGCCATAAAAGTCCAAGAAATGTAACTTTATTATTTTGAAGTGTTGGTAATGGTTCCTTGGGTCGTATTTGATGTCCCGGATAAATATCATGTGATCCGGTACCGGCTCCGTACCAAGGCGTCCGACTTGGACTATGGCAGGCAATAATATATGCACGACTGGCGGAATTCCAGTTTAATTGCCATAAATTGCCAAAAAATGTAACTTGATCATTTTGAAGCGTGTGTTATGGTTCCTTCGGTCGTATTTGATGCCCTGGAAAAATATCTTGCTATCCGGTACCGGCTCCGTACAAAGGCGTCCAACCTGGACCATGGAAGGGGATAATACATGCACGACTGGCGGAATTAAAGTTTAATTGCCATAAAATGCCAAAAAATGTAACTTGATCATTTAAAAGCATTGGTTGTGGTTCCTTGGGTTTTATTTGATGTCTCGGACAAATATCATGCGATCCGGTAATGTCTCCGTACCAAGGCGTCCGGTCTGGACCATGGCAGGCGATAATATAGGCACGACTGGCGGAATTCTAGTTTAATTGCCATAAAATGCCAAAAAATGTAAATTGATTATTTCGAAGTGTTGGTTATGGTTCCTTGTGTCGTATTTTTTGTCCCGGACAAATATCATGCGATCCAGTACTGGCTCCGTACCAACGCGTCCGGTACCATGGCAGACAATAATATAGGCACGATTGGCGGAATTCCAGTTTAATTGCCATAAAATTCAAAAAAAATGTAACTTGATCATTTCGAAGCGTTGGTTATGGTTCCTTGGATCATATTTGATGTCCCGGACAAATATCATGCGATCAGGTACCGGCTCCGTACCAAGGCGTCCAGCCTGGACCATGGCAGGTGATAATACATGCACGGTTGGCGGAATTCCAGTTTAATTTCCATAAAATGCCAAAAAATGTAGCTTGATCATTTCGAAGCGTTGGTTATGGTTCCTAAGGTCTTATTTGATGTCACGGACAAATACCATGCGATCCGGTACCGGCTCCATACCAAGGCATCCGGTCAGGACCATGGCATGCGATAATACAGGCACGACTGGCGGAGGTCCAGTTTAATTGCCATAAAATGGCAAAACATGTAACTTGATCATTTCGAAGCATTGGTTATGGTTCCTAAGGTTGTATTTCATGTCCCGGACATATATTATGCGATCCGGTAACGGCTCCATACCAAGGCGTCCGGCATGGACCATGGATGGCGATAATACAGGTACAACTCAAGGAATTCCAGTTTAATTGCCATAAAATGCCAAAAAATATAACTTGATCATTTCGAAGGTTATGGTTCCTTGGGTCGTATTTGATGTACCAAACAAATATCATGCAATCCAGTACCGGCTCCATACCAAGGCGTCAGGCGTGGACCATGGCAGGCGATAATACATGCACGACTGGCGGAATTCCAGTTTGATTGCAATAAAATGCCAAAAAATGTAACTTGATCATTTTGAAGCGTTGGTTATGGTTCCTTGGGTCGTATTTGATTTCCTAGAAGAATATTATGTGATACGGTACCGGCTCCGTACCAAGGCGTCCGGCCTGAACCATGGGAGACAATAATATAGGCACGACTGGCAGAATTTCAGTTTAAATTCCATAGAATGCCAAAAAATGTAACTTGATCATTTTGAAGCGTTCGTTATGGTTCCTTGGGTCGTATTTGCTCTCCCGGACAAATATCATGCGATACGGTACCGACTCCGTACCAAGGCGTCCATCCTGGACCATGGCAGGCGATAATACATGCACGGTTGGCGGAATTCCAGTTTAATTGCCATAAAATGCCAAAAAATGTAACGTGATCATTTCGAGGCGTTGGTTATGGTTCCTAAGGTCGTATTTGATGTCACAGACAAATATCATGTGATCTGGTACTGGCTCCGTTCCAAGGCGTCCGGCCTGGACCATGGCAGGCGATAATACAAGCACGACTGGCAGAATACCAATTTAATTGCCCAAAAATGCCAAAAAATGTAACTTGATCGTTTCAAAGCCTTGGTTATGGTTCCTTGGGTCGTAGTTGCTATCCCGGACAAATATCATGCGATCCGGTACCGGCTCCATACCAAGGCATCCGGTCAGGACCATGGCATGCGATAATACAGGCACGACTGACAGAATTCCAGTTTAATTGCCATAAAATGCCAAAAAATGTAACTTGATCATTTCGAAGAATTTGTTATGGTTCCTAAGGTCGTATTTGATGTCCCGGACATATATTATGCGATCCGGTAACGGCTCCATACCAAGGCGTCCGGCTTGGACCATGGATGGCGATAATACAGGCACGACTCAAGGAATTCCAATTTAATTGCCATAAAATGCCAAAAAATGTAACTTGATCATTTCGAAGCGTTGGTTATGGTTCCTCGGGTCGTATTTGATGTCCTGGAAAAATATCATTGATCCGGTACCGGCTCCATACCAAGGCGTCCGACCTGGACCATGGATGGCGATAATAAAGGCACGACTGGCAGAATACCAGTTTAATTGTCATAAAATTCCAAAAATTGTAACTTGATTATTTCTAAGTGATGGTTATGGTTCCTTGGGTCGTATTTTCTGTTGCAGACAAATATCATGCGATCCGGTACCGGCTCCGTACCAAGGCGTCCGATCTGGACCATGGCAGGCGATAATATAGGCACGACTGGCAGAATTCCAGTTTAATTGCCATAAAATTAAAAAAAATGTAACTTGATCATTTCGAAGCGTTTGTTATGGTTCCTTGGGTCGTATTTNATAGGCACGACTGGCAGAATTCCAGTTTAATTGCCATAAAATTAAAAAAAATGTAACTTGATCATTTCGAAGCGTTTGTTATGGTTCCTTGGGTCATATTTGATGTCCCGGACAAATATCATGTGATCTGGTACCGGCTCCGTACTAAGGCGTCCAGCCTGGACCATGGCAGGTAATAATACATGCACGACTAGCGGAATTCCAGTTTTATTGCCATAAAATGCAAGAAAAAGTAACTTGATCATTTCGAAGCGTTGGTTATGGTTCCTAAGGTCGTATTTAATGTCCTAGTCAAATATCATGAGATCCAATACCGGTTCCGTACCAAGGCGTCCGGTCTGGACCATGGCAGGCGATAATATAGACACGACTGGCGGAATTCCAGTTTAATTGCCATAAAGTACAAAAAAATGTAATTTGATCATTTTGAAGCATTGGTTATGGTTCCTAAGGTCGTATTTCATGTCCCGGACAAATATCATGCGATCTGGTATCGACTCCATACCAAGGCGTCCGACCTAGACCATGGCAGGCGATAATACAGGCACGACTGGCAGAATTCCAGTTTAATTGTCATAAAATGCCAAAAAATGTAACTTGATCATTTAGAAGCGTTGGTTATGGTTCCTTGGGTCGTATTTGATGTCCCGGACAAATATCATGCGATCTGGTATCGACTCCATACCAAGGCGTCCGACCTAGACCATGGCAGGCGATAATACAGGCACGACTGGCGGACTTCCAGTTTAATTGCCATAAAATTCAAAAAAATGTAACTTGATAATTTTGAAGCATTCGTTATGGTTCCTTGGGTCATATTTGATGTCTCGGACAAATATCATGCGATCCGGTACCTATTCCGTACCAAGGCGTCCAGCCTGGACCATGGTAGGCGATAATACATGCACGACTAGCGGAATTCCATTATAATTGCCATAAAATGCCAAAAAATATAACTTGATCATTTTGAAGCGTTGGTTATGGTTCTAACGTTGTATTTAATGTCCCAGAAAAATATCATCTGATTCGGTACCGGTTTCGTACCAATGCGTCCGGCCTGGACCATGGCAGGCGATAATACAGGCACGTTTGGCGGAATTCCAGTTTAATTGCCATAAAATGCCAAAAAATGTAACTTGATCATTTCGAAGCGTTGGTTATGGTTCATAAGATCGTATTTGATGTCCCGGACAAATATCATACGATCTTGTACCGGCTCCATACCAACTCATCCGGCCTGGACCATGGCAGGCGATAATACAGGCACGACTGGCGGAATTACAATTTAATTGCCATAAAACGCCAAAAAAATGTAACTTGATCATTTCGAATCGTTGGTTAGTTCCTTGGGTCGTATTTGATGTCAGTGAAGAAATATTATGTGATCGGGTACTGGCTCAGTACCAAGGCGTCTGGCCTGGACCATGGCAGGCGATAATACAGGCACGACTGGCGGAATTCCAATTTTATTGCCATAAAATACCAAAAATGTAACTTGATCATTTCGAAGCATTGGTTATGGTTCTTAAGATCGTATTTGATGTCCCAGACAAATATCATGCTATTCAGTACCGACTCCGTACCAAGGCATCTGGCCTGGACCATGGCAGGCGATAATACAGGAAAAACTGGCGGAGTTCTAGTTTAATTTTCATAAAATTCCAAAAAATGTAACTTGATCATTTCAAAGCGTTGGTTATGGTTCCTTGGGTCGTATTTGATGTCCCGGAGAAATATCATATGATCGGGTACCGGCTCCGTACCAAGGCGTCCGGCCTGGACCATGGCAGGCAATAATACATGCACGATTGGCGGAATTCCAATTTAATTGCCATAAAATGCCACGAAATTAACTTGATTATTTAGAAACGTTGGTTATGGTTCCTTGGGTCGTATTTGATGTCCCGTACAAATATCATGCAATCTGATACTGGCTCTGTACCAAGACGTCCGGCTTAGACCATGGCAGGCGATAATACAGGCACGCTTAGCGAATTCCAGTTTAATTGCCAAAAAATGTAACTTGATCATTTCGAAGCACTGGTTATGGTTCCTTGGGTCGTATTTGATTTCCCAGAAGAATATTATGTGATACGGTACCGGCTCCTGAATCATGGCAGACAATAATATAGGCACGACTGGCGGAATTTCAGTTTAAATTCCATAGAATGCTAAAAAATGTAACTTGATAATTTCGAAGCGTTTGTTATGGTTCCTTGGGTCGTATTTGCTGTCCCGGACACATATCATGCGATCCGGTACCGGCACTGTACCTAGCCATCCGGCCTGGACCATGGCAGGCGATAATACAGGCACGACTAGTAGAATTCCAGTTTAATTGCCATAAAATGCTAAAAAATGTAAGTTGATCATTTCGAAGCATTGTTTATGGTTCCTTGGGTTGTATTTGATGTCCTAGACAAATATCATGCGATCCGGTACCGGCTCCGTACCAAGGCGTCCGGCCTGGACCATGGCAGACGTTTATATTGGCACGACTAGCATAATTCCAGTTTCATTGTCATAAAATGCCAACAAATGTAACTTTATCCTTTCAAATCGTTGGTTATGGTTCCTTGGGTCGTATTTGATGTCACGAAGAAATATCATGTGATTCGGTACCGACTCTGCACCAAAGCATCCGGCCTAGAACATGGCAGGCGATAATACAGGCACGACTGGCGGAATTCCTATTTAATTGCCATAAAATGCCAAAAAATATAACTTGATCATTTCGAAGCATTGGTTATGGTTCCTAAGGTCGTGTTTAATGTCTCGGACAAATATCATATGATCCGGTACCGGCTCCGTACAAAGGCGTCCGGCCTGGACCATGGCAGGCGATAATACAAGCACGACTGGCGGAAATCATGTTTAAATTCAATAAAATGATAAAAATGTAACTTCATTATTTCGAAGCATTGGTTATGGTTCCTTGGGTCGTATTTGATGTCCCGTACAAATATCATGCAATCCGATAACGGCTCTGTACCAAGGCGTCTGGCCTAGACCATGGCAGGCGATAATACATGCACGACTAGCNCCCAAAAAATGTAACTTGATCATTTTGAAGCGTTTGTTATGGTTCCTTGGGTCGTATTGGATGTCCCGGTAAAATATAATGTGATCCAGTACTGGCTCCGTACCAAGGCGTCCGGCCTGAACCATGACATACAATAATATCGGCACGACTTGCGGAATTCCAGTTTAATTGCCATAGAATGCCAAAAAATATAACTTGATTATTTCGAAGCGTTCGTTATGGTTCCTTGGGTCGTATTTGCTGTCCCGGACAAATATCATGTGATCCGGTACCGGC
>ML382067.1:0-92729 GCA_005239525.1 Nicotiana knightiana
GCTCTAACGCACCCCTAAGACCAGGGCAGGCCTGGCGTTTGGGCCCTAACGCCCCCCTAATGCCAGGAGCTGCCTGGCCTTATGGGGTAAGCGCCCCCTAACGCCAGGTAGGGTCAGGCTTTAGGGGGCAAACGCCCGAGTGTCTCCTTTTGCGTATTTTCGACGTATTTGCATCCCTTTAGCTCCGTTTCCATCTCCAATTCACCTACACATAAAATAAACTCTATTAAGCACATAACAAGTGTATTTTTATCATTAACGCACCTCAAATGTAAGGTAGATTACATATTAAACTATGCATTCTAGCCTCGCATCATCCATATATATACATCTGCACGAATGAAACTAAATTGTTAAGTAACACAAATTAAGTGAAGTCTTAAATAGTAACATAAGTTAATTGTAGAATTCATGGCAACTGAAAAATGATATTCCATGTATAACAGAAGCAAACACAACATTGATATGGCAACGAAATGTCCAAATTTTCATAGGCTCAACCAAATTGATTCAAGGTTGTAGCTCCCATGGAAGAATTTCATTTCTTATAGAAAATATAAGAAGAATATAGCAATTCGTTCTAATAACGTATTAAGAAATATAACTCAAAGTAATAATATGAAATAAGAAAATAGACAAGAATGTAGAGAGAAAGAGAGGAGAGATTCTTATTCTTCAAGTGTTTTCCAAGTGTGTACAATGTGATGCCCAAACCCTCTATTTATAGAATGATATAGGTAAAACAAAGGGATACCATGAACATGGTATAACTATTGAGATCATGGGGGAAGATCATGGAGATGTTATGGAAGTGTGGGAGTTACAACTATAATGGTGAAAAGTAGTGGCGATTATCTACATAATGGAGAAGAGCAGTGAGAGTTATATTTGATTAATGAACATTAATCACGCCCAACTATGCCTTAAAAAAAGGACTAAGCGGTCGTTGTCAATATATTTCAGGTATTAAGCCCAGAGTCGAATCCCACAGGGAATTAACCTACCAATTACAAGTATCAGACTCACTCAATTCCACGTAATCAACTTCCAAGATATTTTAGATAACAATTGGCTATTTTTCTGCTAACTATTACTTAATAAAATTATATTAACTAGAGCTAAATAAAAATGGGTTGTAAACAATAATGAGAATGATCTAAGGTTATGATTTCCCTATTGCCCAGTTTTTTCTTGCTCGTTTTCATCCGGGCGCTTCTCAATTGGCCTTGTATCTACATATTCGACCCCAAAACACTCCATATCATCCTCCTACCTCGGATTAGCTCCTGCAAAGCATAAAAACAAAAATTAGAGCATTTTGTTATCATTTAGCACTTAAAACATCAATAAAGTATGGTTAACTTCGAGCATAAATAACATCTACATCGCATAATATAGGCTACTATCAACACCTCACACTTAAACCGGTGCTAGTCCTCAAGCAACAAAACCACACTCTATAGGCCTAATCATCTCTGGGTAACTTCTCTACTCCTTGCACCAAGAACAATTCACACTGGTGGACTACCTCAACGTAACATACACACCTCAAGAGTGAACTCTCTCTCTAGCCACGCGATGTCCCTAACCAGCTCTCCTACTCTCAGTCAGAGGTCTAGAATTACCTTCCTTTCACGAGTCAAGTGCCTACTCACCACAAAGAGACTTAAGTCATATTTATTACAATTCACACACTGAGGACTTCAAACAAGTAAGATTTCACTCACCCTCAGAAAGAAATTCTCATGCCACATAAAACGCACCATAGGCTTGTCCTTAGTGTAATACTCAACTAATCGAGCTCCTTTAGTCTAGAATCAAGTAGGACTTTATTTGGTTGTAATGTAGGCTGCGGGACAGGTAGGATATATAAGGGTATAAGAGTGACTACACCTCCCTAAGCACTTTAATACATTTTTTCCCATTTAAGACCATACTCTTGTCAAACCACTATTCCACCTTTTCATCATTATGTTATACCCCTTACTTATTTAAGCACATTTTTTCAAAAGCCACCACCATTTGAGACTTATATTTTTTTTTTCCAGCTCCAGTGGCTTCTAGTATTAATTATCACACCGTGCACCTTTATCCATATTCTCTTAGTTCCACTCAAAATCTACCCACCCACCCCACATTTTAACTTTTTCATGTTCATCACAATTCAAGTGCTTCTAGGAGGTGATAGGGTTCAAAAGATAGTCAATTCAAAAATTGGGTAAGGCTTGTAATGTGGTTGCCAAAGAAAACAAGATTACAGGCTCAAAGGGGTTAATTGTGTATATACTATCAGGTGGGTAGAAACATATATAAATAGGTTCAACAAAGAAACGCCTATATCACTTTCTAGACCAATTAAGGCTACCATTTTGCTTTGTACACACACAGGGAAAGTTCTAGGCATTAAATGTTAGCACAGAATACACAACGTCTCACTCACACATGGCACATGACTCAGTTCAGTTCGGATCATCAGACACTCTACTCAAGGTACTTAAGCCAAATCAAAAACACACAATTTAAGGCTTTCTTGCTAGAGTCGACTAATGAGCCTAAGTGTCACGCTAAGGCCATCTATATTCAAGGTACTACGAAGTTAAGGGATCCTATTGCTATTATTTCCTCGCCCAAAAATTACTAAACTAACAAGAAAAAAACTAACTACACCCAGTTCAAATGGAAACCCTTGGAAAAGAACTATGGTTTAAAGAAAAACCAAGGGGGACAATTTCCCAAGCACCTAGTGTGAATGGAACTATAATTTCATACGATTAGCCCATGGAAGTACAAACCCTCCCCCAAATCAACCACAATCACTGCACATACTCCACCCCACCACAATCAACTTCAACACAACAAAATCATGCTCTTTTCTACCATATTCTACACATTACCAACTAAAAAGAAGAAAAGAAACCAAAAATTTTACTTTAAATACTACAAAACTTCTATAATTACAATTGCAAAAGAGGAAGAAAAAAAGAAAAGAGAAAGAAGCATGACGTACCTGAGACTTGTAGAGTTGAGAGAGGGGGAAAAGGGAGAAATTTGGAGTGGAAGGGAGATGGGGGATGAGGGGAACGAAAGTGAGAAAGAGGAGGAAGAGAGGAGTTGTGTTGTTAGGGTAAGAGTGAGAAGGGTTTGGGGGAAGTGGGTAGGTTTAGTTTTAATTGGTGTTGAAGAGAAAATAAAATAAAAAAATAAAAAAAAGTTACAACTTACCTGGCGACGGACGGGCAGAAGCACAGCCTTTCACCGCCCGGTCCACGTCCCGACCGCGGCTACGGTGACCAAAAACAGAATGTTTGTGATCTTCCGTGCCCAGGCCGCGGTCGCGGGTGTCCAAAAATTGTTTTTTTTGTTTTTCTCATTTTTCACCTTTCCGGAGTTGGTTCTTGACCCCGACTTCTCCCGATATGCACCAATCTTTCCCTATACACTAATAAATGGGTTAGTATCATACACATCAAGTACACCAACAAAATAAAAAGAGAAACAAAGGAAAACATGGGTTGCCTCCCACGAAGTGCTTGATTTAACGTCGCGGCACGATGCATATGAGCGCATTTAAGGTTCGCTCGACCTCTGGAGCTCAGTCAAATGGATCACTGATACTTCTTGACTTCATCCATGCCCACATATGATTTCAATCTGTGCCCATTGACTCTAAATGTGCGAGAGTCTTTCTCTGAGGCAATCTTTATAGCCCCTGACGGGAGCACTTCAACCACACGAAATGGTCCAGACCATCGTGACTTGAGTTTACCCGAAAATAGTATTAATCTTGAATTGTAAAACAACACCATATCTCCGGGCTCGAAATTTCTCTCAATAATGTTCTTGTCATGCAACCTTTTCATTCTTTCTTTGTATAACCTGGTGCTCTCAAAAGCAGGATATCGGAACTCATCTAGCTCATGAAATTTCGTGACTCTATTCATCCCCGCAGCATCCATGTCTAGATTCAATTATCTCAGCGCCCACCAAGCTCTATGTTCTAAATCCACTGGCAAGTGACAGGCCTTTCCAAACACAACTTGTATGGCGACATGCCAATTGGTGTTTTGAAAGCAGTTCTATAGGCCCAGAGTTCTTGTGGCATTCATAGTTTTGGTCAACACACTCTTTATCTCTCTATTTGACACTTCAACCTGACCACTGGTCTGAGGATGGTATGGAGTTTCCACCTTGTGGCGTACATCGTACTTCTCCATCAATTTCTCGAAGGCTCTGTTGAAGAAATGAGTGCCTCCATCACTGATTATGGCCCTCGGGGTGCCGAAACGGGTGAATATATTCTTCTTCAAAAACCCAATCACCACCATTTCATCATTGGTGGGGAGTGTTGCAGCTTCCACCCATTTGGACACATAATCTACAACAACAAGTATGTACTTATTGCCATAGGAACTGGCGAAGGGGCCCATGAAGTCTATTCCCCAAACATCGAACACTTCAACCTCCTGAATGGGGTTCATGGGCATCTCATGGCGACGGGAAATGTTCCTGGTTCTCTGGCACTCATCGCAGCCCTTGCCCCACAGATGTGCATACTTAAACACAGTTGTCCAGTAGAAACCTGCTTCTAGAACTTTTGCAGTCGTCCTGACTCCTCCAAAATGTCTGCTATATGCCGATGCGTGACATGCCTGCAAAACAGAAGATTGATCTAGCTCGGGGACACACCTCCAAATCATATTTTCAACTCAGATCCGAAACAGATAAGGTTCATCCCAGTAATACATACGGCAATCACGGTAAAACTTTTTCTTTTGCACAAAGGAAAGGTCATAGGGAACTATACCGCTTGCCAGGTAATTTGTAATGTCTGCATACATGGCACTTCCTCAAGGCTTGTGGCGAGTAGCTGCTCATTTGGAAAGGTTTCCAGAATATCCTCTACCTCAATTGCTTTGTCAGCTCCTTCCAGTCACGATAAGTGATCAGCGACTTGATTTGCCGTGCCCTTACGGTCACGAATTTCCAAGTCAAACTCTTCCAGCAGCAGCACCCATCAAATCAGGCACGGTTTGGACTCTTTATTTTCGATCAGGTACCTGAGAGCAACATGATCAGTATATACAATTACCTTTGAGCCAATCATGTACGATCTGAACTTGTCACACGCGAACACTACATCCAACATCTCATTTTTAGTCACAATGTAGTTCAGCTGGGCTCCACTCAACGTTCTACTTGTGTAGTAAACTGGGTGCATTATCTTGTCTTTTCGCTGTCCTAGCGCTGCTCCCACTGCATAGTGACTTGCATCACACATTAGCTCGAATGGTTGCTCCCAGTCGGGGGCAACAATGATAGGTGTTGTGACAAGTCTTTTCTTCAATTCCTCGAATGCTATCCTGCAATCATCAGAAAACACGAAAAGGTGATCTTTTTCTAACAACTTACACAGAGGGTTAAGCAATTTTTGAGAAGTCTTTTATGAATCTCCGGTAGAACCCGGCATGCCCGAGGAATCTCCTGATTGCTTTGACGGATGTGGATGGTGGAAGATTTGATATCACATCAACTTTCGCACGATCCACCTCACTGACCTTTCTTGATACCAAGTGTCCCAAGACTATACCTTCTTGTACCACTAAATAGCACTTTTCCCAATTAAGTACCAGGTTAGTCTCGATGCACCTTTTCAACACTCTGGTCAGATTCTTAAGGCACTCATCGAATGAATTTCCCACTACTGAGAAATCATCCATGAACGCCTCCATTATGTCTTCTACCATGTCTGTGAATATGGCCATCATGCACCTTTGGAATGTGGCCGGTGCGTTGCATCGGCCGAAGGGCATCCTCCGAAAGGAAAAAATCCCATAAGGGAATGTGAATGAGGTCTTCTCTCTGTCCTCTGGTGCAATGGAGATCTGATTGTACCCTGAGTACCCATCTAGAAAATAGAAGTGGGACCTACCTGCCAGTCTGTCAAGCATCTGATCAATGAAGGGAAGTGGGAAGTGGTCTTTCCGGGTGGCTAAGTTGAGTTTCCTGTAATCCATAAAAATTATCCAGCCTGTGACGGTTCGTGTAGAGATTAGTCATTTTTTTTTTCATTTTTCACCACTATCATTCCACCCTTCTTGGGAACACATTGCACTGGGCTAACCCAGTTACTGTCAGAGATGGGGAAGATGATTCCCGCATCTAACCACTTAATGATTTCTTTCTTCACCACTTCCTTCATATTGGGGTTCAACCTTCTTTGATGTTCTCTGGAAGGTTTATGCCCATCTTCCAGCAGAATTTTATGCGTACAAAATGCCCGGCTGATCCCCTTAATATCTGCATGGTCCACCCGATAGTAGTCTGGCACTCTGTCAGTACCTGCAAAAGCTGTTTAGCCTGCACATCTAACAAACTAGATGAGATAATAACATGTAATGTGGAGTTAGGTCCTAAGAATGCATACCTGAGATGGGCAGGCAGTGGTTTCAACTCCATCTTTGGTGGTTCTTCTGTGGATGGCCTGACTGGAGGAGTTTCCCTTTTCTCTAAGTGCAGGGGCTCGAATTCGAGTGGTCTCTTCCAAAAACCTTTGCCCTCAAGAGCAAGCACCCATTCCACCAATTCTTCACCATTCACCTCATCTAAATTCATAAGACATGCAGCTAGAGGGTCCTCATTGCTCAAGGTATCATCATCCTCTTCCAGAATTACATCCATGACATCAATTAAAGAGCAATTGGTGAATTCACTTGGTCGCGCTCATAGATTTCTGCACGTTGAACGTTATCTCCTTATCATTTAACCTCATCTTGAGCTTTCCAGTTTCGCAGTCAATTAGAGCTCGCCCCCTGGCCAAGAATGGACTTCCCAAAATTATGAGAATTTCTCCATCCACCATACAGTCCAGAATTACAAAATCTGCAGGGAACAAAAATTTCCCTACTTGCACCAACACGTCATCAAGAATACCTGAGGCCTCTTTACAGTTCTGTCAGCCAGCTGCAACAACATAGACGTGGGTCTAGCTCTTCCATTCCCAAGCTTTTTATAGATAGCTAGGAGCATAAGATTTATGCTTTCCCCCAAATCACATAGTGCTGTGGCAAAAGCAAAGTTACCTATGGTGCAGGGAATTGTGAAACTCCCTGGGTTTGACAACTTTTCAGCAACGAGTCTTGTTAAAACAACACTGCAGGTCTGAGTTAGAGTCACTGTGGCCAAGTCTTGGAAGTCGAACTTGCGGGACATTAAGTCCTTTATCATTTTTGCATAACCGGGCATTTCCTTTAAATCATCAATCAATGGAATATTTACCTGAATTTGTTTCAACATGTCCAAGAACTTCTTGTATTGCTCATCTTTTTGATATTTGGCTAGCCTCTGTGGGAATGGTGCTGGAGGTCGCTTCTTCCCTGTGATTTGGGCTTTCTCTTTTTCAGTCGTTTCCTCCAATACCGGTTCCTGTGCTGTCTCAGCTTCTTTCTCGACCTCATTCTGTTTGTTGGCATCTTCCTGTGCATGTTGCACTGTCACCTCATTCAATCCTGCTGAGTCATCTAGCTCAATGGGCACTAGCACAAGTGTCTCAACATGTCTTCTTTCTCGAGCCCTCTCTTGCTCCAAGTCCAGGTCTCTACCATTACGTAGACTCACTGCCATCAGCTGCTTCGGGCCATGATCTTTTGGATTTACCTGAGTGTCTGCAGGTAACGTCCCATGAGGACGATTATACAGCGACATCGAAATCAGACCCATTTAGACCTCAATATTTTTGATATCTGACTCGTGTGAATCTACTCTTTCACTTATTTTTGCATTAGACTCAATCACCTGCTGCATCATTGCCTCAAGCCTAGCGAACCCGTCTTCTTGTCTCCCATTATGTTGTTGTTGAGGTGGATGATACCCCTGCTACTGATTCTGGTTGTTATAGCCCTGTGGCCTTTGGTAAGGCGCCATATTACCCTATCGTCGCATGGCCCCCATGTTACCATTATTATGTTGCTGCGGGGCTGGCCTGTATTGCTGATTCTACTGCCCCCAATTCTGACCACCTTGTCTCTGACCCCCATAGTTGGACACATAATTCTCAAGATACTGTTGGTGATCCCCCTCAGCGCTCCACTAGCTAACAAATGGCTGACTAATGCAAGATGTACATAAGCCCCCATTGGTTGTATCAACTATGTGCACCTGTTGTTTCTGACCTGACTCTTCCACTTTTTTTGGTGAGGATGCTCATTTGTATCATTAATGTGGCCATATTTTCAGCAAGAGAGTTAGCTGGATCTAATTCCACTGAGTGGACCACGAGAGTGATGGGCGCGTTTCTGTTTGTCCATCCTGAGTTCTGGGACATCTTGTCGAGCAAAATCTTGCTCTCGCTGAATGTTTTACTCAGGAATGCTCCACCAGCTAAAGCATCAACATTAGCTTTCACACTATCTGCCAGGCCCATGTAAAATTTCTACCCCAACATTTTCTCAGGAATACCATGGTGTGGACATGCAACCTACAACCCTTTAAATCTTTCCCACGTCTCTTGCAATGTTTCTGTTGGTTTATGTCTGAAGCTCAAGATCTCATCAATTTGTTGAGCAGTCTTGTTGAGTGGATGAAACTTGTTCACAAATTGCTTGACCAACTCCTCCCAAGTAGTGATGGAATTGATGGGGAGTGAATTTAGCCAAGTCTGGGCTGCTCCTGTCACAGAGAATAGAAAAACCAACAATTTTATTGCTTCCGGAGTCACGTTGTGCTGTCTTTGTGTTTGGCAGATTGACAGGAAATTCTTCAAGTACTGTTGGGGATATTCAATGTATGACCCCGAGAATAGTCCCTTGTTTTGCAACAAATGCAACATATTGTTTGTGATTTGGAATGAATTTGCCTGTATCTGCGAGACTACAATCGTTGTGGCCAAGTTGTCTGATGTGGGTTGTGCCCAATCATATAAAGCAGCCTCTGGCACAAGAGGCTCCACTGCCCGCACATTTGGGTCCTCCATGTTATCCCCATTATTTCTGTTATTCACCAGCTCTGCCATGTCTGGTTCAAGTTGTTCAGTTGAGTTTTGTTGTTTGCTTTTCCGGTTGGCCCGATTCAAGGCCTTGAAAACTTTCTCGGAATTTGATAATGCTTTAAACACTTCACCCGTTCTCGATGAGTTTCTAGGCATGCACCTGTAACAACCAAGTTTGCAAACGTTAAAATTTCAATGTATTGATTGAAAGTGAAGAAAATTAACTACACTAAGAATTTTTGCACTTCTTTCAACTGTAATTGATAACATCGTTAACTCCCCGGCAACGACGCCAAAATTTGATCACACCCAACTATGCCTTATAAAAAGGACTAAGTAGTCGTTGCCAATATATTTCGGGTATTAAGCCCAGAGTCGAATCCCACAGGGAATTAACCTACCAATTACAAGTATCAGACTCACTCAATTCCACGTAATCAACTTCCAAGATATTTAGATAACAATTGGTTGTTTTTCTGCTAACTATTACTTAATGAAATTATATTAACTAGAGCTAACTAAAAATGGGTTGTAAGCAATAATGAGAATGATCTAAGGTTATGATTTTTCCTATCGATGGAATCCCTTCCTGTTATGTTTCATATAATTTTGCCTAATCGTCTCTATCGATCATGAGCACTCTTACTACCGTAAATCTCTCCCGAGTAATTACGGCAATTTACTAGACATACTCTCCTGAGTTACGCTAGCTGGCTTTTATCAGCTCACTTAGATCGCACCCAAGGTTTTGTTATCCCTAATCCCACCTTTAAACCCTTGGTTATTGATTCCTCACATATGTCGGGAGTGATGTTGTTCAACAACTACCTAAATATTCACTCTCTCCGGAGTAATACATACTAAATAAGCACAGCTAATTGATGATCCTTTCAATTAATACAATAAGAACGTAGTTGAACAAATAGAGATTAAACTTGACAAATCTATATTAACATAGCAAGAATTTCATCCTTCAATAGGCTCCATCAAAACCTTAGACTAAATATTTAGCTGTTCATGATAAAACTAAATAAAGCCATAAAATAATTCAGGATTCACAAAATAATGATAAAAAGAAGAAGAATGAAAAACTCTAATGGTGTCTTGATCTTCTCATACTTGTTCTTGCCTCCAATTGAGTCTAAAAACAAGCTTAACATTTGCTTGGGCAAGTTTGTTGAGTTTATATAGGGTTAGGATAAGTTTCCCACGTTTTACACTTTAGTCCCTGGAATCTCTTGGCCTTCTCCAGATCGACCGCGGTCACGGGCCAACTGCGGTCGTTTTAAACAATTCTGTTTTGCTTCTTTTCCACCGCGTTCCAGCCGCTGCCTGACCGCGGTCGCCGTGGAATTTTACCCAGTTATTTCTTACTCGTTTTCATCCGGGCGCTTCTCGATTGGCCTAGTATCTTCATATTCGTCCCCAAACCACTCTATATCATCCTCCTACCTCGGAATAGCTCTTGCAAAGCATAAAAACTACAATTAGAGTATTTTGATATCATTTAGCACTTAAAACATCAATAAAATATGGTTAACTTCGAGCATAAATAGCATTTACATCGCATAATATAGGCTACTATCAAACATCCATATAATATGTATTTCATAACAGTGAGCAAGTTTTTATGAAGAAAAGAATTTTGAAAGATACGTACAAACTGCGATAGCCACTCAATATTATCATTTGTGCGTTGATCGCACTTATAAGATTTTAATTCATTGCTTTATGGGAGTTCAATCCTGCTAAATTCAACTTGCAAAACATACCGTAGCGCCGTTTAATCGAAAATTTTGGTACTTGATATCCAATATTTTGATATTTAGTATGGTATTTAGTTTAATCTTTTAAGGAGATAATTGTATTATTAGGTATGATATTCGGTATATAAAAATAAAATACCGCAATACCGATACCGTACGAAATATATTATTGAATATAACATAAATACAAAAGTTTTAAATTTTACTTTCCCTTATTTTCATACTTTTTCAACCTTTATTACCACCTCTTTTTTCCGCTATACTTGCATTTTCCCTTTTTCTTTGGTTGCCTATTTATATTTCATCCTTTCTCCCATCCAGGTTTAGAATTTTTTCATTTTATTAATTATATTGTAATAATTTATTTTCGTATTTGTGAGTACCTTACTTAAAAATATTACAGTCTATGCCTTTATGCACAAGTTAATATTCGAGCCGAACAAGCCGAAGTTACGAAACCGAATAAACCGAAATGAGAAAGCTGAATCATGCTGAATTTAATTAGGTATGGTATTAGTATAACGTTTTAAGAAACTGAGTATTGAACCAAAATGTCTAAACCGTACCGACCGACGAACACCCTTACTTACATATTGACTAGCTAGGTTGATACAACAACAACAAGTAGCAACAACAACATACCCAATATTTATCACACACGGTAGGTGACTAGCTAGGTTGATAATTCAAAAAAAAAAAAAAAAAAAAAAGAAGACAAGATAGATGTTATATCAGGTAAATGTAATCTGATGGTTGTAAACAAATAATTCTATAAACTGACAGTATATATATCATTATATTGTTAGCGTAAAAAAAATAAAAATGGAGGAACCAATTACTTAATCTCGGTCTAAAATCTAATAATAAAATGCCCCTAATCATTAAATCAAAACTACAGACAAAATAAGGAAATTATAAATCAGTAAAATAAATGCTGAAAGTTGAGATTAGAATTATTTGAGTGTTTTAAATTGCAGGGATTCATGTGCCATTTAACTAGATTCAGTAAGATTGGGAAGTTCTGATACAAGTGTTTGATACCAGACTTTATTTCTCTAGTTATATATGAGAGAAAAATTAAATATCGTTGTCATGTAGGTGTTGGAAAAATACAACCTAAAACCCATATATGGTGACATACCTATTCTTAAGAAGTTTCTTGTCTATGTTTAATTGGATTAGTTGGGAACAAGTATTAGGCTTAACTGAAATAAAATCTTGGCCAACTTTGATCAAGTCAAACATGTTAAATCCAATATAACAAAAATATCCGAGATTTCGTCTATAATTAGTAATAATTTCTTTTTTGGATTAATTATTAGGCGATGTATGATCTTACATAATGCTGAAGGTAAACTAATTCACGTTCTCTATCAAAAGAGGACTCTATTTCTAAGAGCACACTGGTTGAGCTGTCGGCTCATGTGCCTTCACCTCCTTCAAATTTTGGGATGGGGCAACTATAGTACAGCAGTACCGTGCAAGGCTTGGTACTTAAATAAAGAAAAAAAAATTACTGCATTCAGCTAAGTTTAAGCTGTTCTTTAAGTTGATCAGTTCATTCTAGTAATCTTAAATCGTTGCACATTAAATGGAGTACAAATTAAGGGGTGTTAAACAAATAGGCAAATGTGTACTTTCGCTATTTGCTTCTATTTTACAAAAGCATGCCATGTGATGCCAATGTGTACAATACGTGTGCTTTTTTAATGTCAACTCTCTCAAACTCTATAAATACCATACCATTTTGCACTCCCATAATCACCACAGTATGAAGCATTTTGCTACTTAGCTTCATAATATCTCGTTAATTTGCTACTCCACAACCACTAGCCCAATCTCTAAGCCTTTAATTTTTGTTTTAAGACAAAAATGGCTACTTTTGAAAGTCCCCTGGGGAGCTCAGTGCATGGATTAAGTGGCAAAGAACAAACATTTGCATTCTCTGTTTCTTCAAACAGCCATAATAATCGTGATAATACTGGCCTAGCCACAAAATTTGATTTGCCAGTTGATTCAGAGCACAAGGCAAAAGCTATAAAAATCTTCTCATTTGCACAACCCCACATGAGATCTTTTCACTTAGCCTGGATTTCGTTTTTCGCTTGTTTCATCTCCACTTTTGCTGCTGCTCCTTTAGTTCCCATTATTCGCGATAATCTTAACCTAACGAGAGCAGATATTGGCAATGCCGGGGTTGCTTCTGTTTCTGGTAGTATTTTCTCTAGGCTAGTAATGGGTGTACTTTGTGATTTAATAGGTCCAAGATATGGCTGTGCTTTTCTCAACCTTTTAACAGCACCTATTGTTTTCTCTGTGGCGTTTGTGTCAAATGCACAAGGATATTTAGCTATGAGATTTTTAGTTGGATTTTCATTAGCCACATTTGTGTCATGCCAATACTGGACTTGTGTTATGTTTAATAGCCAGATTATTGGACTTGTTAATGGTGTTGCAGGGGGGTGGGGTGACATGGGGGGTGGGGTTACTCAACTCCTTATGCCTTTTCTTTTTCATGTAATTAAAATAACTGGAGCTACTCCGTTCACTGCGTGGCGTATCGCCTTTTTTATACCAGGTTGGTTTCATATTATCATAGGACTTATGGTCTTAATTCTTGGTCAAGATTTCCCTGATGGAAACCTTAGTACTCTACAGAAAAGGGGTGATGTTGCCAAAGATCAATTTTCAAAGGTAATTAAACTCTGCCCCTATGCATATAGTATAAACTAATAATAGAATTAATTATTAGCACAAATTGACTGATTTTGGTTTTATATTCTTTTGCTGTATAGGTTCTTCGGTATGCAGTGACAAATTATAGGACATGGGTCTTTTTCCTTCTCTATGGATTTTCCATGGGAGTTGAGCTTTGCATAAACAATGTCATAGCAGAGTACTTTTACGACAAGTAAGCTTTTTAACTTATATATTTGATAGCGTAAAATACTTTTACAGTATTAGTAATACTTTATATTTTACGCTATCAGTAATTAAACATATTTTAAAACATTTTTACACTATCAGTAATATTTTAAAAGGGAGTCTTGGAGCAACGGTAAAGTTGTTTCTTTGTGAGCTATACAATCACACCCAATGGGTTGGGGCCTTTTTCCGAACCCTGCGTGATCGCGGATACCTTGTGCACCGTGCTGCCCTTTTATCAGTAATATTTAACGTGTTGCAGCAAGAAATACACTAATTTTCTAGTTTACTGATCTCAATTTTTATGGACATAAAAGTTGCTACTACTTTCCGTGTTTATTGAAGTTAAACATCCCAATTTCAACTTACACAATTAACTGTTTTACTCAAAATTTTGACAGGTTCAATCTGAAGCTACACACAGCAGGAATGATAGCAGCAACATTTGGAATGGCCAATTTTGTGGCACGTCCATTTGGAGGATATGCATCTGATTTAGCAGCTCAAAAATTCGGGATGAGGGGCAGGTTATGGGTCCTATGGATCGTACAAACACTAGGAGGAGCATTCTGTATTTGGTTGGGCCGAGCCGAATCTCTTCCTATAGCCATAGTTTCCATGATACTCTTCTCAATCGGAGCTCAAGCTGCATGTGGTGCAACTTATGGAATCATTCCTTTCGTTTCGCGAAGATCGTTGGGCTTGATTTCAGGCCTCACTGGTGCTGGAGGAAATTTCGGAGGTGGCTTAACACAACTGCTTTTCTTTTCAACGACAAGATTTTCTACAGCAATGGGACTAACTTGGATGGGAGTAATGGCCGTGGCTTGTACAATACCAGTTGCTTTTATTCATTTTCCTCAGTGGGGAAGTATGTTTTTTCCAGCTTCAAAAGATGGGAAATATGATGAAGAGCATTATTATGGTTCAGAATGGACAGAAGATGAAAAATCAAAAGGATTACATCAGGGAAGTGTTAAATTTGCAGAGAATTGCCGATCTGAACGTGGGAAAAAACATTTTATTTCCTCTGTAGATACTCCACCTTACTCTCCAGAACATGTTTGAATAAAGTAAATGTATTTCCAATGTTTAATTAGTGGAGTGTGAATGGTTGTTTCGCTGTAGTATTATGAGCTTACAACCATGAATCCATTGTAGTCTGTATTAAGCAGTATGAGCTTATAAGTTTTTCATGTGTCCTTTTTTTTTTTTTTTTTGATGTAAATAACTCATGAGAAATAACATTTTCTTATAATCTATGGTTCCTATGACCATTAAAATAATTTATTCGCCAATTCTCTCATTTCATGTGGAAATTATTATGAATCCCTCGAAAGGGAGCCTCGGAGCACACAATGGTAAAGTTGTCTTTGTGTGGCTTATAGGTCACGGTTCGAACCTTGCATTGAGTCTGTTGGGGTGCAGCCATTCCCCGGAACATGCGTGTACGCAAAAATATCTTGCAAATCCAGCTGCTTTGTTATGGTTCCCTCGAAAGAAATCGCGAACCGGATTTTAGAGAAACTCCTATTTGTTCAGTTAAATATTACTATTTCAAGATTACATCCCTTATTTTTTGTCCAGAGGAAAATTATTATGCAAATCAGAATTTGTGCACAAGTGATATCACTAAGTCAATGAAAATATTAATGCAATTAGCTTTATTATACATCGTTGGGGTCACACCTTTTCATTTACATATTTAATCATGTCTAGGTAAGTACGCATCGACATGATTAAATTTTACTTAAGTTCATCAGCACGCACATAGCTAATAGAGGGTGCAATATTAAACTCATTTCAGATTTTACAGAACATAGAAATTATTTCTATTGGAATTTAATAAACGAGTTTCCTGTTTCTATTGGAATTTAATAAACGAATTTCCTTTTTTTTTTTTTTTTTTTTTTGCTAATGAAAGTAACTTTTATTCAACAAACGATAGACTTATTACATGGAGGGAACTGGGTGCATAGTCCCAGTACCCGATATGTCATGTTGTAGTACATTCAAAATAAAGAGGGGTGGGTAGGGGAAGAACATGATTGTCTTCTTTCTTCTGGTTCCCTGCCTTTCCCATAGTAGGCCGGTTTGAGCGTTGTTGGCTTCTCTATATATGTGGGCCACAGGAGGCCTCTCTAGCTGCTACAGTAGATGCCTGCAATCATATAGCAAATGTGAGAAAGCAAGATTATCTGATTCGAGCATTTGGACCAATACCTGCGAGTCGGTTTCCACAAGTAGAGGTATAAGTGTATTATTTATTGCCATTTTCAGCCCTTCGTACAGAGCTAGGAGTTCCATGTGTACTGCAGATTGAGCATAGTTCTTTGACGAAAACCCAGTAATCCAATTGCCTTCCTGATCTCTGATTATTCCCCCTCCTCCTCCCATGTTTGTTAGTGAGTCAAAGCACCATCTATGTTAAGCTTGTAATATCCTGTGGGAGGAGGGGTCCAAGTAATTGTAGTAGTTATTTGCTGAGGCTTATTGAGGTATTGCGCTACTAACTGTTGGTATTCTAGTGTGTGGAATATTATATCGTGGATGGTAAGAGTTTTGTCCGAATGGCTGAATAGTTTTTTATTTCTATTTTTCCAAATTGCCCATAATATTATAGGCACTAGAATTTTTAAAGGAAGCTTGTGATTGTTAATAGAAATGGAATTTGTGGACGAGCATGGTTCACAAAGTTTATTTTTCATATTGGAAGGGGAGAGGGAGATGTTAAAAATATTCCATATTGATGCAGCGGGGGGACAGGAGATGAATATGGGCGCTGTTGTTTCTGGTGTGTTTTGGCAAGTAGCACAACTATCGCTAGGAATAATATGTCGGAGTGGTAGGTTGGTTGTTATCGATAATTTATTATTAATAAGAAGCCAGAAGAAAAATTTTATTTTGCTAATAGCTTCTATTTTCCATATCCAATTGGTTAAGAGGTTAAGGGATGTTGGAAAGAGGTTAAATTTTTTTGGGTAGGATAGGTAGGCCGATTTGGTTGAGAAGGATCCAGAATTGGTGAATTTCCAAAAGAAATAATCTCTCTTTGGTTGGAATTCCTGAATGTAAGTGTTGGTGAATAGATATTTTATATGTGGGGGTAATTCTATGGAGAGTGAAGTGAAGTCCCATTGTCTATTTGGTAGTAGTAAGTTGTCAGCGGTTGCAGAAGGATCTGCTTGTGTGAGAGGTCCTTGTATGAGGGATCGGAATGAGGTATTAGATGTGATCCAGTTGTCTTCCCAAATTCTTATGTTAGTACCTGTTCCAATATTCCAACCTATTCCTTATGTGAAAAGGTCATTGTTTTTACTAATGCTTTTCCATATGTATGAATCAGTGGTTCTGCAACTAATTTGATTAAGAGAGTGACGGTTTTTTTATTTCTCCTTTAGGATTTTGACCCATAGTTGTTCGGGTTGGGAGTAGAAGCGCCATGTTAGGCTAGAAATTAGGGAAGAATTTTTTGCAGTTGCGTTTGGAATGCGCAGTCCACCCCAGGGTAAGGTAGCAGTTTCCCAATTTGTGAAGTGTAGTCTTTTTTTTGTGTCCGTTGAACCCCAAAGGAAGTTACGTTGAATGCGATCAATTCTATTGATGATATTTATTGGAAGAGCATTAATTTGCATGACATATTGGGGGACTTTTGTCAGAGTAGACGTAATCAAAGTCGTACGTCCTGCTAGGGATAACATGTTCGCTTTCCAACCTTGGAGTCGGTTGTTCATGCGGTCAATGCTATGTTGGTAATCAGTGCTTTTTGGGTGTTTGTTTGTAATGGGAAGACCTAGGTAGATCCCAAATTTGGAGGATGGAGTGATGTTGAGCAGATTTGCAATAAGTACTTGGGTATTAGTGGGAACATTTTTTGAAAAAAGAATTTTTGATTTGTCGAAATTAATTTTTTGGCCAGAGGCGGAAGAAAGATTGTTGAAGGTGTTGATGATGGATGTGGCATTCTTGATGTCGGCTTTGGCAAAAAGAACTAAATTTTCTGCAAACAGGAGGTGGGAAAGGTTGGTGGAGATTCTGCCTATTTTAATTGGATTTCACAGGTTGGTGGAGATTTGAATGTTAATAAGTCTTGTAAGAGATTCCATACAGATTATGAAGAGATATGGTGATAGCGGGTCTCCTTACCTAATTCCACGTGTTGGGTGGAAAGGAGCGGAAGGTTTTCCATTTATTAGAATTGAAATGGAGGACGATGTTACACAGGACATGATTAGGGAAATTAGTTTATTAGGGAAGTTCAGACTATATAAGGAAAATCTTATGAAAGACCATTCGAGACGGTCAAAGGCTTTTTTCAGATCTATTTTTAACATTATATGGCCTATTCTGCTATTATTTTTTGTAAAGGAGTGAATGGCTTCTTGGACAATGATGCCATTGTCAGTTGCCCTTCGCCCAGGGATGAAGTTGCATTGGTTGGGGCTAATTATTTTATTTAGTAGGGGTCATATACGGTGGACAATAATCTTAGTTATAGTTTTGTATATAGTATTACAAAGGCTTATGGGACGGTATTAGGTAATTTTTTCAGGGTTTTTTACTTTAGGGATTAATACAATGTTAGTAGAATTAATATCCTGCGGGATAGTACCAGTTTCGAAGGCATCCGTGCAAATTTTTATTATGGCGTTGCTAGTTTGCTGCCAAAACTTTTGGAAGAAAATGGAATGAAGTCCATCAGGACCTGGTTATTTAAGGGGTTTGAATGAGTCAATGGATTTTTTAATTTCAATTATGGTCAGTTGTTTTGATAGAAGAATTTGGTCTTCCGTAGTAATAGGCTGTTGGTCTGTTTGAGTTAAATTTTTTTCACTGAAGATGAGCTCTGTTGTGTATATTTTTTGGAAATGGGCTAGAATGGTTTTATGAATTGCTTCTTTGTCTAGAGTCCGACTGCCAACAGTATCAGTTAGGCCTAGTATCCTATTTTTCTTCTCCTATGAATTGTGGATGTGTGGAAAAATTTAGTGTTTGCGTCTCCTTCATTTAACCAGAGAATTCTAGATTTTAGTTTCCAAAAATCTTCTTCTTGCTAGAGAATGTTGTTGTAGTCAGCAATGAGTTTAGTCTCAAGGTTATAATGGAACGATTTTTTGATAGCAGGGTTCATTTGTTGAAGACCATCAATTCTAGCTGTTATTCTTCTTTCTTTTTTTTTTTGCAAAAATGTTTCCAAAGGAGGAAAGGTTCCATTGATGAGCATTTTTTTTAAGGTTATCAACAACTGTAGTGTAGTCAATATCAGGCTGCCAGGTAGTAATTAGATATTTGAATTCAGGGTGGCGAAACCACATGGTTTCAAACCTAAATGAGTTGGGGGGTTTTGGTGTTTGGCGTGTAAGGTTTAGGAGTAGGGGGTAGCGTTCAGAATATGTTCGATGTAGGTGGGTAACATTGGAATCTTTATAAATCTCAAGCCATGCGGGGTTACTCATAAATCTATCTAGTCTTTCTAGTATGAGGGAGCTTGAGGTTGTAGTGTTAGGTTTGTTAGTCCATGTGAAACGAGGACCCGTGAATCCTAGGTCTATCATATTCATATGGTTTAAGCAACTATTGAAGGCTGCTACTCTATTAATGTTGATGGGGTTACCACCAACTTTTTCAGTTGCATTAGTAATCTCATTGAAATCACCACACGCTAACAAGGGAAGATTAATGATATCAATCATTTCTTTTAGATTTTTAAACAGTATATTTTTGTAAGTAATACTATTTCTAGCATATATTACTGAAAGAATCCAAGGGCGTGAAGAAGCACTTACCTTGACTGTGGCATGTATTTCCTGCTCAGTGAGTACCATTGGATCAATGGTAACCTCATTGTTGTTCCACATTAAAGCAATCCCCCCTGAGAAACCTGAGGCAGGTACATGTAATAAATCTGTGAATGGAAAACGTTGGAGAAAAGTGTCATGATCCGCCATTCTTGTTTCTGTAAGAGCAAGAACTGATGGGTTGTTTGCAGCAAGTATCACATCCAAATTGCGCTTGAAAGTTGGGTTGTTTGAACCCCTACAGTTCTATAATAGCATCTTCATTTGGGGATTGGACATTTGGTTCGTTCCTTGACCTAGACTGAGGTCTAGGTTTGTTGTAGTTTCCAGACAGAGTGTCAAGACATATTGTTGCATGGGGGACCATGCACATGAGCGTATGTTGATTGACATTTTCCTCATGTTTGGGAGTGTTTTGATTAATATTTTTTCTTCGGCACTTTCAACAAACGTCAATGTCAGACATTCCTCTGTCAGGAAAATAGGTTCCATCAAGTGGTCTCGGATGTTTTGTTGCTCTTCGTCCAATGCTGGGACCTTCGGTGGTGGGGAGTTTGCTATTGTAGAATTGAATGATTGGGTAGGTTCCGTCTCCGGAACAAGTTGATCCAAGGAGAAGTTTTGGAGTTGTGTTGGTGTTATTGGCGTGTAGGGTTTGAAGGATTTGGTTTATGGACAAGTTTGCGAAGTTGTTCAAGGGGAGTGATGGCAAGTTCAAGTTGATATAGGATTGGTTCATTGGTGGCTGCAGTGTCATGTTTCCAAGAAGGTAGGGATCTTTCTGTTGGACTTGTTGGTTGAATAGGGTTGGTTGAAACTGTTGGAGAAGGAACGGGTGAAGAGGGTTTGGGTTGTTCATGCAGTTTTGGTAGTAATGCAACATTTCTGGAGTGGGTATTTGGCAAGGGGTTGAGTCGTGTGGGAGGGGATTGGCGTTCCAGTTGGACAGAGGTTGTTAAAGGCAGTGAGGTTCTATGTTGAGGGGTTGTTGAACTTGGTTGAAGTTGAAGGGTTGGAACTGATTGTTGAAGGGTGGTATGTTGGTTGTCCCTAGTGGTATTGGGTGTAGTTGATACATGCATGGGGGTATGAAGTTTTGCATGGGGTTTGACAGGTTCATGTGGGTGTTCGAGTGGGGTGGGGAGCTGGAGGAAGTCGTGTGTTTCGAGCGATGCATGGTTGTTTGTGGACTGGTTGTTTTATTGCTGTTTCTTTGGAGATGAAGGTGACGAGGGTGAGGAGTTGCTGGGGTGATTTATAGCAGTTTGAGCTTGTAAATTTCTGGTACTTTTTGGAGTTATGGTTGGTGTCTTATCAGTATTGAGTGTGGGAGAGTTGAAGGTGAAATAGGGTATAGGAGTAGTGTTACTATTTGGGGAGGGATTTAGGATTGTACTTTGGATATTTTTCGCTGTCAAGGATTGAATTATAGCTCTAACTGAGCCTTTAGTTGGGGCTTCAGATTTGTTAACATGGGTTTGTGTAGTTGGTGTAATATGGGAATTGTCACATGAAGTTGTGATTATGTTATGGAGTAGTGCTTCGCTGGTAAGTGATGGGTGTGCATTATTTTTTTGAATTGCAGTGCGTGAGCTCGTGTGGTTAGTAGGTTTGTGCATTTTTTTCTTTCTTTCTTTGGTGTTGTTAGTTACAATCGTCCTAGGTACAGATGTGTGGAAGAGTTTATGTGAGGCTTTAATGGAGGATAAGGATGCGATTGGGTTTTGAGTGTGAGTAGATGAAGGAGTTAAATTTGAATTGGTATTTGAAACAGGATTGGGGAATGAGAAGTTAGTTAGAGTAGTGCTTGCTACTTTGGATGAGATGTTAGTTTTAGTAGTGTTTACTAGTTTGGTTACTTTATGAGTATTAGTCACAAATTGGTTGGAAGAAGTCTTGCTAGGAAGAGATTGTGTAGTACTAGTAGTTAGAATTATAGGTGTACTAGATGATTCATTAGGTATAGGATTTGAGTGGCTAATGATAGGGCTAGTCTTAGAGGATAGTATCTCTTGGGTAATTGTTTTGTCTCCTAGGTTTGCATTAGTATTTTGGGATGATTTTTGAGTTTTTTGTTGGTTTATTTGCATGGCGGAGATATGTATGCATGGGTTTAGTTCTAAACATGTGTGGAGGGTTGTCAAGGGGTGAGGTGTTATTTTCTAATGTGGAGAAGGTATTTTGTGTATTGGTAGTGTAAAAATATTTATTTATGAGGTTGTGAGACTTTGGGTTGTTATTGAATTTTTTTGGGAATATTACTGTTGACCAAGGGCCGTCTGAAATTGTAATATCATTGTCGTAGTAGTTTCTTTCTTTTTCATTTATTTCTTTTCCTTTTTTTTCTTTTTATTGATTTTTTTCTTTTTCTTCTTTTTTTTCTTTTCTTCTTCTTCTTTTTTTTCTGTTTTTTCTGTTTTTTCTTTTTCTTCTTTTTTCTTTTCTCTTTTTGCGTATGTGCTCTCATGTTCCATTGGAGTGGAGGAAGATGTACCTGCTTGGGATGAAGCATGTTTCATGCAATGGTAGAATGTGTGTCCAAGGCATCCACAACTTTGGCATAATGGTGTTGTAATCTCGTAGTGAATTTTCAGTAGATGACTTCCAATGAGGATATCTCTTGGCACTGGGTTACCAAGTTGAACTAGTATGCAAAGACGTGCGTAGCGACCTCTGCTAGCATTCCTTGTGCAGCTGTCAATTTTTAGAATATTATCAATTATGCTTCCAATTTTACGTAAGATAGCAGAGTCATAGTATTCAGTAGGTAATTCAGGTAGTCGAAGCCAAATTGTGGAGAAGGGCATTTGATGTTCCGTAGGATTGAATTTTGGTTCCTATTTTCTAACAGATAGAAATTGAGAGCCTATGAACCAATAACCCTGATGTAGAATATTGGAATAGTTTTCTAGTGATTTGAACTTGATGAGATAGTAGTCTTCCCCTAGATCTATCAAATTTAAGTCTTCATTGAGATTCCAAAGAGACTTAAGTTTGATCCTAAGGAGTATTTTTTTTTCAAGTAGTTTAACTATAAGAGCATGTTACCATGGTTCGTAGAGCCTTGTTTTTTCTTCAGAGGATATTGGGATGAAAAATCACGTTCATCGTGGAAGGTTATTTTAGAGAAGTCTTGATGGATTGAATCAATTGGAATAAAATAATTATCTTTTAGAAGTTTATCTCGAAAGCTTACTTTATTTTCCGTAGGATGATGATAATTGTTGGTGCTTCTATTGAGGAGGTCTTCTTCCTGTTCGGTCATGGGAGCATCCGTTGAATCTATTGAAGTTGATGTTGTGTAGTTGAAGGTTATTGTTAATTCCTTTATGTAGATGTTTAGAGAGAAGGGGGAGAACGGAATCCGCGTATCATAATACTAGTACAATCGATATATTTTTGCATACTTTGCAGTGAGTTTCTTGTTTTCGTGTCTTGAATAATTCCTGCCATGCATAACAAATGTGAATTAAAAATATGTGTATGTTTTCCTTAGCCTTATTTAATTATAAGCTAGTCAAATCTTTTCTTTCTTTCTTCTCCTTTTTCTGGTAATAATATTTACAAGGCTTTAGTGTCTATTGAAGGTAGAATGCTGCAAACATAGAAGATTATAGAGGAGGAAGTACTCAAGTTCTACAAGCAATTTCTAGGGAATGCAAATACAACACTGCCAGCAATACAACCTAGTATAATGAAAATAAGTCATATACTTAATAGAAGGCAGCAACAAGCACTCATTAGACCTTTTTGAAAAGAAAAAGTATATTCGGCACTACAAGGGATAGATGAAACTAAAGCGCCAGGGATGGATGGTTTAACTCATGCTTCTTCAAAAAAGCCTGGACAACAGTTGGGTAGGTGGTGGCCAATACAGTACTTAAGTTCTTTGAAACTCAAAATATGTACAGACCAATAAACTGTACTGCTATTACACTAGTGCCAAAAGTAAAGAACTCATCTTATGTAAAGGAATTCAGACCAATTTCCTGTTGCACTACAATATACAAAATCATATAAAAAATACTAACCAACAGAATACAAGGGGTTATGGATGACTTGATTAATAAAGGACAAGCTGCTTTTGTACCTGGCAGGGTGATCAATAATAACATTATAATTTAGCCGTGAGTTAATAAAGGGGTATGGGGAAAGGAATATCACCTAGATGCATGATCATAGCCTATGACTCACTTGAGTGGGTGTTCCTAGAGTAGGTGCTTATTGGGTTGAACTTCCCTGACACATTTGTGAAATGGATTATGACCTGTGTACAAACAGTATCCTACTCTATTGTAGTTAATGGTAAGGCAACTACTCCCTTTTCTGCAACGAGAGGGGTGAGGCAAGGTGACCCCCTATCTCATTATCTTTTTGTAATACTGAAGGAATACCTTACTAGGCTGCTGAAGACTTTGAAGAACAATCCTGATTTTAACTATCACCCTAGGTATGCAAAGTTAAACCTAGTGCAGTTGAGATTTGCAGATGCCCTGCTCCTATTCTGCATGGGAGATGTGATATCGGCAAAGCTACTGTACGCTTGTTTTGACAGTTTTCTAAGGCATCTGGATTAGTAGCTAACCAGGGGGGAAATTCTGTATATTTTGGAGTAGTTACTCCTAACATTCAGTAGGAAATCCTGCAAACTTCGGGCTTCCAAACTGGCACATTGACTTTAGATACTTAGGTATGTCTCTGGGCTCTAAGAAGCTATCAATTGCACAAAGTCAACCACTATTAGAAAAGATGACAGGAAGGACCACTACCTGGACAACAAAACTACTGTCTTACGCAGTCAGATTGCAGCTGATTAAGAGTGTTCTTACAGCTATACAAAATTTCTGGTCTCAAATTTTCATATTTCCTAAAAAGATCATTCAGGTGATTGAAGCAATTTGAAGAAGCTACCTCTAGACATGAGCTACAGAATATTCAAAACAGATCTCATTGCCTGGGAAAAGTTATGCTTACCTAAGGTTGCTGATGGATTGAACATAACAGACATTGGCTTATGGAGCAAAACATCTATCCTATAACACTATTGGAGTTTGGGGAAGAAAAAAAATAGATTGTGGATCAAATGGTGTGAATATTGTTTAGTTAGTTAGCATTATAATAGTGTTAAGCTTGAGTTAGTTATAGTTGGTTAGTGGTTAGTGGTGACCATAGTTAGGTTGTTAGAACTATAGTTAGTTGACACAACCATAGTTATGTTACAAATATATATCTTTGTATTTAACTTCATTTCTAATACACATATTTATTCTTCTTCTTGTAACTGCTTTCTTCTTCTCTTCATCATTAGCCATGGCAGAGTCTCGTATGAGCTTGCATGGATGAATCTGAGTTGTGCTTTAGAATTATCAATCTCACATGGTATCAGAGCAGTGAAAGTTCTAAGTTTCCGCAAATTATACTTATCAAGGAAGCTCAATCAGCGACTGCCAATGGCGACTCACAAAATCGATCACACGCATCCTCTGTTCGTACATCCTTCAGATACTCCTAATTCAATTTTGATTCCTGTAAATCTCACAGGATCAGAAAACTATGGTTTATGGCGTCGATCAATGCGAATTGCACTACAAGCTAAGAGGAAGCTAGGGTTTTTGCTAGGGACATGCAAACAGGAATCATTCGAGCTTGCATTACATGAAGATTGGGAACCTGTCCTGGATCATGAACACAGTCTCTCCAGAATTGCTTAGCGAAATTGTGTATTCATCTGACGCACATTTAGTCTGGGAGGATTTGAGAGAGAGATTTGACAAAGTGAATCGTGTGAGAATTTTTCAATTGCACAGGGAGATAGCCACTATTTCATAGGGAATGGATTTTGTATCTGTGTACTTCATAAAGCTTAAGGAGTTGTGGGCTGAGTATTATGCAGTGGTGCCTATTCCTAATTCGAAGGAATATGTCGAGAACCTTCAACAGCAAAGGTTGATGAAGTTTTTAAGTGGACTAAATAAGCCTTATGACCAAGCAAAACAACAGATTCTGATGAAGACTATAGAGCCAACTTTGAATCAAGCCTATGCCTTGATAATTGAAGATGAAAGCCAGAACTCTAACTCGACTGTAGGAAATAAGGGAGATCCTATTGCTATGCAAGCAGCTAAAGGACATGCAACGATGCAAATTAACATGTATAATGGGAAGAAGCCATTCATGAAGTGTGAATACTGCAATAAGCCAGGTCATTCTAAGGAGAACTGCTACAAACTTGTTGGATATCCAAATGAATTCAAAAATAGGAAAACATATGCAGCTAACATAACTACTGGAGTATTTGGAAATGATAAACCAATGTAGGAATGTGAAGAGAAAGGCAACAATGGTGCACTAGAGGCAGGGCCATACTTCACTGAAGACCAGTACAGGCATATTCTAAACATGTTGAACAAGGAGACTCCTGAATGTCAAGCCAACATGACATATATGGCTACCTCCTTAATGGAAAACTTACCTTGTACATAGTGGATAATTGATTCTGGAGAAACACACCATATTGCTGGTGAATTAGAGGCATTAGTAGCCAAAGATAAAGTCAATACGCATAGAAATGAACAAGTTCATTTGCCCATAGGAGAAAAGGCTAATGTTTCGCACATTGGTAAAGCAATCATTCTCGATAAACTAGAATTGGATGATGTACTGTTTGTACCTGAGTTCAAGTTCAACCTTTTGTCAGTTTCTAAACTAACTAGGCAAATGTTGTGCTCAGTGAATTTCTTTCCTGATTTCTGCCTATTCCATGACCTTTACAATGGCAAAGTGAGGGGGATTGGTAAGGAAAAAGGCGGGCTGTACAAATTGAAGAAAGGTTTCAAAGGAGATTTGGACAAATTCATCAAGGGAATAAGACAGTTTGCATCCACAAGCACAAGGAAGGATGAGGAAGATTGAGCGCTTTGGCATAGAAGATTAGGCCATGCTTCAATTAGTACTATGAAGAATATAGATTTCTTTCATAATAAAGTTGTAGACATAGCAGTAAACAATGACTGTCCTGTATGTAAGTGTTTCCTAGAAGTTTAATTATAAGTGAGAAACCTCTTTCTCTCTTGCATTTGGATGTTTGAGGACCATATAAATACCCAACTCATGATAGGAAACATTTTTTTTCTGACTATTGTGGATGATAATACAAGATATACTTGGATACATTTGCTTCAATTGAAGAGTGATGTTGTTGTGGTGCTTAGAAAGTTTCTGCCTATGTTGCAAACACAGTTTCAGTCTAAGGTAAAATTGATTAGAACAGACAATGGAACATAATTTTTTAGTAAACACATGACAGAATTGATTAACTCTTATGGGATAATTCATCAAATGAGTTGTGTATACACTGCACAACAAAATGGAGTGGTGGAGAGGAAACATAGACATATCCTAGACATAGCAAGAGCAATGAAATTTCAAGCTAGTACTCCTACACGATTCTGGGGTGAATGTGTTAATGCAGCAGTGTATGTGATAAACAGGTTGCCTACTGCTTTGCTCAATGGAAAATCTCCATATGAGGTTCTACATAAGAAGTCACCTAGCTTGAGTCATTTGAGAGTATTTGGATGCCTTTGCTATGCTACTAACATGATCAAAGATGACAAGTTTTCACCTAGAGCAAGAGCAACCATATTTCTTGGATATACAGAAACACAGAAGGGATATAAACTGATGGATTTATCTACTAACTCTTTCTTTGTCTGCAGAGATGTAATGTTCAAGGATTATATCTTTCCATTTGCTAAGTCAATCTCTCAAGTCCCAATTTACAGGGGAGTACACAACAATAGAGATGTTTGCAACACCTCTCAGCAGTGGAGATTTGCAACCTGAGAGGACTGAACATGATGGCACGAATGAGGCAACTGAGCCAAGATGTCATGACATGGACACATCAGTTGATGCTAGAAGAAATGAGAATGAAGCAGCTGCAGAAAATGTTCATACTGAGCAGAACTTGTCAACAAACTTGAAAAGTGAGAACATAGAAAGATATGCACAGGATGAACAACATTTATCAGCATTTGCAGAAGACAACAACATAGACATGTTTGAAGTAAGAGTTGGTGAATCTAGTTCAGATGGTGCAAGGATATCAGCACCAGCACAAAAATAATCTATATTGCAAAGTGATGTCATTGTCTCACCAGTTGTAGAACTGGAAAGCAATGAAATAAGGAGATCAAAAAGAACCTCAAAGGAGCCTTTATGGCTGCACGATTATGTAACCACAAAAGAAGTCAGGGATCCTCTTATCCATTATCTAACTACTTGTCTTATGACAAGTTGAAGGATAAATGCAGAAGTTTTCTAACCAACATTTCTGTGATGACTGAGCCAAAGAACTTTGTCGAGGCTTCAAAGGACAGAAGGTGGATTGAAGCTATGGAAATGGAGATTAAGGCACTAGAAGACAACAAGACTTGGGTTGTTGATTTACCAAAAGAAAAGAAGGTCATTGGGTCAAAGTGGTTATATAATATCAAGTACAAAGCTAGTGGAGAAGTAGAAAGGTTTAAGGCAAGATTGGTTGCTAAGGGATATAGTCAAAGGGAAGGTTTAGACTACAATGAAACCTTCTCACCAGTTGCAAAAATGGTTACTGTGAGATCTGTTATTGCACTTGCTGCTTCCAGGGGATGGAATATTTTACAAATGGATGTGTACAATGCCTTTCTACAGGGTGATTTGTATGAGGAAGTGTACATGGAACTCCATCAAGGTTTCAGAAAGCAGGGGAGACAAAGGTTTACAGGCTACTGAAATCACTATATGGCCTAAAACAAGCTTCAAGGCAATGGAATATCAAGCTCAGTGAGGACCTCATAGCTGCAGGATATGTTCAGAGTCTTTATGACTACTCCTTATTTACCAAGAGAAATGGTGAAGACTTTGTAGCAGTGTTAGTATATGTGGACGATTTGTTGATAACTGGAAACAACACACAGTTTATCAATGAGACTAAAGAGGTGCTTCACCAACAGTTTAAAGTCAAGGATCTTGGTGATATTAAGTACTTCCTAGGAATTGAAGTGTTAAGGTCCAAGAATGGAATACTTTTGAACCAAATAAAGTATTGTCTCCAATTGATTTCTGATCTTGGCCTAGGAGGTGCCAAACTATTCTGATCCCAATTGATCTCAATCAAAGTTTACTTCTGCAGAATTTGATAGACACACTGGTGTTACGAATGATGAAATACTATCTGATGCAACTGAGTATCAATGACTGATTGGTAGGCTGATCTATCTCACCATCACCAGGCCAGACATTGTGTTTGCAGTGCAGACTCTCAGTCAATTCATGAAAGAGCCAAAAAAGTCTCATTGGGATGCAGCTATGAGAGTTGTCAAATATCTCAAACATGAGCCAGGGATGGGAATCCTTCTAGGCAAGTCTAATGAAGATAGATTAACTTCCTTCTGTGATGCTGATTGGGCTAGTTGTCCAAACACACACAGTTCTGTTACAGGATACTTGATCAAATTTGGTGACTCTCTCATCTCTTAGAAATCAAAGAAACAACATACAGTATCAAGAAGCTCTGCAGAGGCAGAATATAGAAGTTTAGCAGCAGTGACAACAGAGGTCATATGGTTGTTGGGGCTGTTTGACGAGTTAGGTGTGACTATCAAACAACCAGTGCATATCTATTGTGATAGTAAGTCAGCTTTACAAATAGCAGCTAATCCTATCTTCCACGAACGTACCAAACATATGGAGATCGATTGCCACTTTGTACGTGATAGAATCAAACAAGGTCTGCTCGTGCCTCTCTTCATAGGGACCAAAGATCAACAAGCTGACTTGTTAACTAAAGGAATTGGCTATTCACAACATGCCTTTCTTTTAGGACTTGGAGTGTTTAACATTCTACACCCTTCAGCTTGAGGGGGAGTGTGAAGATTAGTTAGTTAGTTAGCATTGTAATAGTGTTAATCTTGAGTTAGTAATAGTTGGTTAGTGGTTAGTGGTGACCATAGTTAGGTTGTTAGAACTATAGTTAGTTGACACAACCATAGTTAAGTTACAAATATATATCTTTGTATTTCACTTCATTTCTAATGCACAGATTTATTCTTCTTCTCTTATTCCTGTAACTGCTTTCCACGTCTCTTCATCATTAGCCATGGCAGAGTCTCGTAAGAGCTTGCATGGATGAATCTGAGCTGTGCTTTAGAATTATCGAGCTCATAAATGGGTCCACACATATTATATAAAGGGGAATATGATGAATGAAGTAAAACCAAAACATGCATCCTGGGTTGTGCAAAAGATATTCAAGGCAGGTAAATATATTGAAGAGGTTGGGCTAACAGTAGAGGAGATTATGAGCAGGGGAAAGTACTCCACAAGGAAAATGTATAACAACCTGCAAGGAGAGTATTCCAGAGTTCATTGGAGGAGGCTGATACGTAATAATCAAAGTAGTCCAAGGTAGTCATTCATCTTATATATGGCTGTACAAAATAGACTATATACCAAAGATATGATCATCAAATGGGGAATGTAGAGTAGCCCAATATGCATTTTATGTGAGCAAGAACAGAAAACCACGCAACACTTATTCTTTGAATGCAATATAGCAGCTAGAATCTGGCAAAAACTACTCACATGGCAAGGGGTCAGTAGAGCTGCAATGGGGTGGTCTGAGGAGATAACATGGGAAATAAATAATGCACGAAGGAAATGTGGAAAAGATGAAATATATAGAATGACGTTAGCTGGGAGCATTTACTATATCTGGCAGGAAGGGAACCTAAAACTATTCCAGAACAAATGTATATCAGAGGAGGTGATTGTTAAGATGATTATACAAGATATATACGACAGAGGAAGAAAAATACCAAGACTAGCAAAGTAGATGGCCAACCTAAACTTCTATCCATGAAGCAATAAGAAGAAGGTCTAACCAAGTGTAATGTATACCAAGTAGTAAGATTTCTGAAAGATAGATTTTAGTAGAGGAGGATAGAGATGCACACTAAAGTTGGGGCTACATGTCCAACTTTAGGATGATGACATACTTGTAAATAGGGGAGTAATACCCTAATTTATTTTCTTTACGTGTAAAACCCTAATTTGATTTTTTTCCCCACCGTAATATTATACCATAATTTGATAAGTTCGTTGTACTTGGAAAAGCCGTACACTTTGACTAGATCACAAGTGTTTTCATGGTATCGTCTGCTGTCAATCCCAAAAAGTTTAGAATTTATATTGAAAGAAATATCTACATTTTCTAGGGTTATCTGTTTCTTAATCTTTTTTCTTTTTATTCCTTTAGTTTTTTGTTTAAACATTTACTTCATACAGTATGTATGATTAATGTAGAAACTAATTTCTAAAAATCGACTATTCTATTCTAACCGAAAGAGATCCACATGTTGAAACTCCATGAATTTTTTTTATTTTTTATTTTTGATAAGTGGAACTCCAGGTTCAATTTATTTTTGGAGTTTGAATCGTGTCAGTTCTAACTTAAGGAATATTGTGTGGTGTTCATGTATTCCAAATAGCACGGTGTATAATCAAAGTTTTAAAAGGTTTTCGTGTTTTAGTCTAGGGAAATGATCATTCAAATAATATTTTTGTACTAAAAAATAATTAAAGTTTAATTAATTTTGAAACAAGGCTAAAGCTTGTTTAGCGGATCATAACGTGGCTATTTGCACATTTCTTCCGTGTATAAATGTCAATGATAGTTATCCTATTTAGGTTTTAAACAATAATAAATTTAATGATAGGTTGGATTATTCATTAAATTAGTAAGAAGAAGGTATCAAAAACTATAAACTAATTATTAGCATAAGGACAAAGTTGATAAGTTGACAATAATTTCTTTATAGCTGATCAACAGTCGAGAAGACACCATTTAAGATGCACTATTAGCTTTTCATTTCTCATAAAAGAAAGAACTTTAGGATAAATAAAAGGAAAAAGAAAGAAGATAAAAGTAATATTACAGCAAAAACCTCGCCGAAGTTTAAGCCAAGCCCACGTCTAAATTCAAGAAACAAGTACTAATAGTGCTTTTTCAACTTAAAGAAAAATGCAAGTTGAGCTCAATTATTTGACCTGGTTTTTTCTATAATTAAAATTCAGACAGGAAGACTGAAAAAAATGAAAGACTTCTGCCATAGCCTTCTGGAATTATCATCCGTACTTATGTGAATTTCCTCTCCCCTTCTGACACCGTTCGCAGAAGTAACTTGTCGTCTTAAATATATTATGATATTAATCTGTTGCTATAAGAACTTGTCATTAAGGATAAAAAAATAAAAATAAATTTGTTTGCAAATATTAAAAAAACATTAATTTTGGGGACAAACTAAAAATAATAAAGTTCCAAATAAAATGAAACATAGAAAGTATTAATTTAAGTTTACTTGCACTTCTCTTGTCTGACTGACATCTCGCAACTAAATATGCAATTTACATGTACACCATTCGGATTTCGAGAGTCAAGCTTCTTACTTTTGATTGTGTTCTTAAGTGTTTTGAAATTAAATTTATATATTTATAACTATACATATATAAAACAATTCAAAATATTAAAAGGCATACGAAAAATTCAATCAAAGAATAACTCGTTTGGCTGTCGAAATTCGATGATGTCATATAAATTGGGACGAAGGGAACAAAAGATTCTCTAATTATGATATTTTTCTCACGGTCCACAATCATTAATTACCACCATCCACCATCCACAATTACCATCCCCAACTACAACCACCAATGTCGCTAATCACCATAGTGATCAGTAGTCATCACCAACAACGTAACGGCCATTCACAATCATCATTACCAATGATCGTCACCATAGGCCACCACTATATATCGGCAACTACCTCTATCAGGAACCACCATCATTAGCTATAATTGTTATCCACCGTAATTATTAGTAGCTACCACAAAGTACCACTATCAATCACCACCTTTAACCACTATTGCCAGCCGCTATTACTACTGCTACTACCACATTCATCAACCATCGCCTTCAGTTGGCACCACAACCATCATCGTATCTATTTCCACCACCAACCACAATATTATTTTTTTAAATAGTTTATTGGTATAGATTCATATTACTTAAATTTTATATTTATTAATTTTTAAATAAAGACAAGTTTTATATAATTAGTGTTGTAAAATAAATACTCTTAATTTTTTAGTATTTGGATTTTCATACATGTCTTTATATTTACATGTATATTCAAATTCAAACCTGTTAATTTTAATAAAACAAATGAGGCTTGAATGTAGCATAGTCTTATCAATTTGTCATGATTGAACTATGATTGAAAACTTAAAATTATGACAATTTGGTATAGTTTATGAGTTACCCAACATGATAGTTTTGGTAGAATATAGCATGAAATCGTACATTTTGTTGACTTTATTATGATTGAGAACTTGATCGTTTATCATCTCTACTGGGTGCAAAGTCTGGTGCAGAGGCCATTTTCTAAAAATATTATAAAAATGACTATTATTTTAAGAACCAGGACTAAGATCATTAATGCAAATCGTCGTGCATATAATATAAAGGGAAAAATATGAATGGGGTTTTGGTGGGCCAAGTGGGCGTGATTGAGGGCTTGATGCTGGTTTCTTAAGGCCCTTTTTCGAATTCTAGCTATGGATTAATGGATTTGAAACTACACTTGACTTAGGTCATTAAATAAATACTTTCTTTTCTTTAATAGAAGAAGGGTAATTGAAATTTGAAAATGTAGATAATAATTATGCCGATAGACTAGAGTAAGAAATAGAAAATTAGTGTTTTTCGTCCTCCTTTTATTCCCTCTGCATAGTACATCGGAATATAAAAATGACATTAGCTACGATGAATTACTCGGAGAGGAAAAAAAGGAGTGTATATAAGCTGAAGTGATTTGATAAAGTACTTGGAGCTCGTCCTCAGTCTTTGTTTTTTTTAACTCCAAATTTAGACATATATGTGAATGAAAAGTATGCTTATTCTATTCTAGGACTAGTGAAGTACGACTTAACGCCTTACTTCATGTAACGATTCGACCGGTCGTTTTGAGCTATAGCATATCATTCGGAAGTTTGAGGCCTAGAGTATCTTCACTTCATATTCTTTGACTTGTACGTGTGGTCAGAATTGAATTATGGAAAGTTCGAATGAAAAATTCTCAATTCGGAAGCTTTGAATTGGAAGAGTTGACCAAGGTTTGACTTTTGAGTAAACTATCTCTAAATCGGGATTTGAAGGTTCCAATAGGTTCGTATGATAATTTCAAACTTGGGCGTTGTATGGGTCAAAATCTGATCAAAAGGATTATACTTAAGGAAGAACGGCCAGGAGTCAATCAAGCCGAAGTCACGTACAAGAAGCAATATACCGGCGAGTGGTCCAGCTACAGTCGAGGTCGAGCACTCGGATCGACTCAAACGATTAGTTCAACACTTAGACATTTTAGAGGACTGTTCTACGAGATATTCTAGGAACTTGGGTACTCCGGTTAAGGACTGCTGGGTAAGGAAAGCGTTTTGTATAAATATCAGGAGAGAGGATAATGAAAGGGGGGAGGGGGCCATTCTAAAACACAGGTACACACATCTCTCTTAGGGGGGAGATGGTCCATCACCTCAGGTTCTGCCCCAAAAGGGAGAAAGATCTTAGGATCTCTATATTCGTCTATGGTTCAACTTTATCAAACAAATAGAGATCTATCTCGCTCAAGATGGGGTGGATCTTTTCTCTTATTTAATTTTCGTTATCATTTGACATTATTCAAGTTACCATCTTTTTCTTATATTACGGAATCAATCGAGACTATAACCGACTTTGATGTTCAACTATGCTAGTTTATTCCTGTTTGTGATCTCTGATCTAGAAGTAATTATCTTTGACTAGGATTTACCCTCTATCTCCTTATTTGATTAGTTTAACAAAAATGCTCAAAACTTTTTGGTCAAACAATTTAGCCCCGTCTGTGGGGATTTTCTAGCCAAAGTTTTAGTTTCCTCTCGATCTAAATTCAGTTCTAGTTCCACTTCCCGTTCATTGTAGCTTCATCCTTTTGTTACAGATGTAAACTTGAGAAATTTGTAGGTAAGATCTTGAAATAGCCAAACCAACCAATATTAGATTTTTTCATGAAATCGAAATTATGTTTGATATCTACACGAAAACTGCGTTTTGCTGTAGTAATGGTTTTGGTACGTCCTGAGTGTAAATTATTAGAGTAGGATTATGGCCATTACGCACTGAGCATGTCCACAATCCTATTGCCATGTTAACGCCAGACACCAATATATACCTTATGGATATTTCCCTCTCTCTCGTAGAAAGGAATGATAGCATATTGTGTAATTTATTGAAATGATAAACTTGTTTTGCCTGTATGCTTATGGCATGGCTTATGTTTTCGTTATCTTTGTGCACCCGAGACTAGATCAGATTGGGACTCGAACTCGAGATCCCAACGGGCGAAGTAAGTTGTCAGTCCGTAAGATGCCTAGATTCGACTGACGATGAAGCTAAGCACGAGGCTGAGATCAGATCTAAATCTAGCACTCCAGTACAGAGCAAAATGAGTCGTTCTACGGCAAGACTCTCAGTTCGTGGCCAATCAAGTCGAGGTAACGAACGATTTCGTTTGGTTTTAACTTGCTATTTTTTAGGGTGGGATAGAAACATGAGCATTCTCCCAGATGCGCGAACAGGGAACAACCGCTGTCACAAAAAAAAGAAGAAGAGAAGGTCGAAGTCTGAATTCTTCGAAAAATGGCACATCAAGAAAATGCTCTCCATGCCATATCATCATGCAGACAACAGTCAAGTGAAATCCCCCAATAAATCGATACTTAACATCATAAAGAAAAAGTCCGTATAGACTGGGACTGGGTTGCCAGCCCAGAAAACATGCAAGTCTCTCCAACATATGCAGGCGGAGCATAAGTGCGTGAAGCTTACCCATGTTTTCGCCAAAGTGACTCTGCATCGATTCAACAAGTTAAATTCGACCTCACTCGAACCAACTATAGGTTATATTCGACCTCATTCGAATTCACGCGCATGTGCCCTTCGGCCATCATATATTAAAAGAGTTAACTTCGACCTCGCTCGAGTTGACAACAAGTTAAATTCGACCTCGCTCGAATCAACTACGGGTTATATTCGACCTTGTTCGAATTCATGCCCATGTGGCCCCCGACATCATCAATTAAAAGAGTTAACTTCGACCTCGCTCGAGTTGACAACAAGTTAAATTCGACCTCGCTCGAATCAACTACGGGTTATATTTGACCTGGTTCGAATTCACGCCCATGTGCCCTTCGGCCATCATATATTAAAAGAGTTAACTTCGACCTCGCTCGAGTTGACAACAAGTTAAATTCGACCTCGCTCGAATCAACTACGGGTTATATTCGACCTTGTTCGAATTCATGCCCATGTGGCCCCCGACCATCATCAATTAAAAGAGTTAACTTCGACCTTGCTCGAGTTGACAACGAGTTAAAATCGACCCTGCTCGAACCAACTACGGGTTATATTTGACCTGGTTCGAATTCACGCCCATGTGGCCCCCGACATCATCAATTAAAAGAGTTAACTTCGACCTCACTCGAGTTGACAACAATTTAAATTCGACCTAGATCGAGTTAAAAATAAGTTAAATCAACCCCGCTTGAATTAACTACTGGTTATATTCGACCTCGTTCGAACTCACGCCCATACGGCCCCCGCCCATCGTCAAACAAAGTCTGAACCGACCTCGCTCGAACAAACTCAAATTCGACCAATTGAAAGTCGGAGACTTTTGCGAAAAAATCCAAAAAAAAAAAGAGAAAGGCCAAAGACGTACAACAAAGGACAAATCAACTGTTCTATTCCAAGGAAAATTAACATCTTACAAAGGGCCAAAAGGGCACCCCCACAAAAAGAACAAAAACAAAGAGAATAACACAAAATAAACTAAGTACAAAAGGAAAAATTAAGTACAAAGGCTTCACGTTCCATCATCTTCACCTCCACCGTCACCCTCTTTATCTTCACCGGTCTCCGGTGTCGTAGGGTCATAGCCGCAGGCAAGCTGAGCCTCACGTGCTTTAGCACGAACATCTTTGAAAGCGTCTTCAGGAACATTCCCCGCCGTCAGCAAACCCTTATATATATCCCGCTGAGCCTCAACGTGGATCCACATCTCATACAAATGGCGAGGAACGTCAACAGAGGAAGATGTATGAGAAGGAGCCTGAGCCAAAAACCGTGCTATCTAAGTCTCGAGAGAACCAACTTGATCGCCCAGGTTCGAGACATCTCTCTCAAGCCCACCAATTTGCTCATTGAGCCTCGCTTCCCTTAGTGCGTCCGTTTCCATATCAGTTGCTCGTTCAGACCTGAGGACGCGGATAGACTCCTCCAGTGCCACTTCCCTCACCAAGGGGGCTACTCGGGCTCCCTCAGTCACCTCCAACTCGGTCACCTTCCCTTCCAACTCAGTCACCTTCTCCGCCAAATCGACACTTAGACCGGCAACTCTAATGGCACTTTACTCAAGCTCCGCTCGCAGGGCACCACCTTTGCCAGAAGATCAACACACTCAGCCACGACCCATTTGCCCACCTTGAGCTCTTCTTCCTTGGCCTTACGCAACCCCTCGAATTTTCTATATCTGCCAATGGACCGTATTAGGTCCTCATCCTTCCGGTCCAACTCATCCCTAAGGGATTGAAGATTGCCACCTGCCCTGAGCCGCGCATGCATCTCGCGGCACTTGTCATGATACCGGCGGTACTTCAAAACCAATTCCTGAGAAACGGCAGCTCATTTTTCCTCCCAACGGGCACTCTCAGTCTCTAAGATAAAACTCTAAATAAAGAAAAGAGAAGAAAAAGAAAAGGTCAGAAATCAGCAAAAGCGGAAGGCGCGAAACGAATAAAATAATAAGGAACTCACCCTCAAAGCCATCCCGTCTATGCCCTGTAACAGGTTGGTATCACTAATCTCCTGAAGAGCCCTGTTTTCGGCAGCGGAGCAAAGAGGGGCGAAGTGGGGCACCAGGCTCACCTTATCCTCCAACAAAATCGCAATCCGAAGGCATTTTGATCAAGCGAGAAGAACCATCCGTTCTCACCTCGACCCGGGTGAACCCCTCCTCAAACATTCTTACGTCCTCAGGATCAATATCAGAGCCGGACTCATAGTCGTCTATAACCACCCTTTCTCCCTCTCACTGGCCGAAGAAGGAGCATTGGCCCACTGCGAAGTTGATGGGCCCATCGAAATGACCGCAACAACCTTTGAACTCTGCCCTCCTTCCAAGGAACCCGCCTCCACGCCCGAGAGGGGCACCACTTCCACGCCCGAGAGAGGCAGCACCTCCACGCCCGCGAGAGGCACCACCTCCACGCCCGAAAGGGTCACGGTCTCCATGCCCAAACTAGTACCACCGCCAGTTTGGACACGGGATCACCCCTCGAAGGCCCCTCGATCCCTATCACGCCATCAACCACTATCCTCCACCTCTTTAATGGAGCCTCTTCATTTTGTCCTGCACGACTCGTCCACCAAATGAAGAACTACGGGAGCCGGAACCTCCACCAGTGGAGCAGTATCTTAGCGGCCGAGTCCGCGCGAGGCCGTAGTCTGCAAAGTAGCGGCGGCCTGAGCACTCTCACTTGCAGCCGCAATTGGTACAGGTCCAATCGAGGCACTCGACTGACAGATTGCAGAAATGGGGGCCCTCGCCCTCCTCGAGGCCCTCCTACCTACCAACGAAAGAAGCTTAAACCATAAAGGAAACATGAGGGAAGAAAGGATGGAACAAAGGGCAAAGTTTCTACGGGAAAGACCAAATGACTCACTAGCAGAAGGTATTCGTCCTAACCTCTCATGGAATGGCGACCACTCATGAATCCTCACCGTGTGAGGCAAGATCTGGCTAACCCAATCGCGGATATATGCTACTAGCGAAGGGGGTCCTTCTCGGCTGCGAAAAAAAAAGGAAACAAAAAAAGAACGATCAGATCACCGGAAAGGAACAACGAACAACCATTTGGGAGAAAAACTTACGAGCATATTTCCATTCCTCAGGGAACTCGTAGGATTCGACACCACATTTTCCGTCCTCACAAAGAAGAAGTTGGCCCAAAAGTGGCGATTAGTCTTATCGTCCATATTCACCACCAGACCCTTGGTCCCACGATGACGAAGGTGTATCATCATACCCCTGTGAAAACTTGATACGAAGAGGTGAAGCAGGTGACTGAGAGAAATTCCCCGATTGGCCAGTTCTGCATACTTGATGAGCATAAGGAAAAGCTTGTATATATACGGGGAGATCTGATTCGGGCACACACCATAATAGAGGCAAAAGTCCTCCGCCAAGGAAGGAAGGGGAAGTGTGTAATCGACGACAAACGGGTATACATAAAACGCGTAATACCCCGGGCGATGTATCTGTACGACATCGTTACCAGCGGGAATGAGTTCGACATGGTCAGGAATCCTCCATTTAGCCTTAAGCACAACAAACGCCACAACATCCATTTCGAAAACGACGGGCTCAGGCTTTTTGTCAGGAAAGTTCTTGAAATCGGTCCTGGCTTTCCCTAAATGTGGAATTATCTCATCCACGGTGGGAAAATTCTCATATTCCTCCGTGGCTATCCCCTCTTCATGAGAGGGCATATCCATTTCTGACGCAACGGTACCGAAGGATCCGTCGAAGTTAGAAGATGCACTAGCCATTTCTTCTCTGGTTGCGTAGATGAGGAGTGCTAAGGTGAAGAGGATAACAATAGCAAGAAACTTCAAAAGAAGAGAGATGGAGATGTAAGAATCTGAAGAAGGAGAAGAGAAAGCCTAGGGTTTTTCAAACGATTAGGAAACACAACAACCCAAACGATAAGTTCTCTTCTCTATTTATAAGAATACAGGAACCCTGAGTAGGAAAGCCAAATGCCGCCACATTAATTCCAAAACAAAAGAGGCATAGGAAACGATGTAACGTATAAGGAGTGTGCGCCATAATGACGCATGACAAATTGACGTCATTTCAAATTGACGTAACAGTCATGTATGGATCTCTAAGCGTCACATCGTCACCTCGCCATAAAGGGTTCGCCCCCGACCAAGATGCTCAAATTTCTCAATTTGCAAACTGGCGAGGTCCGCCCTATTGGCGAAGAAGACCCCGATTGGCGGAGGGACTAGCTGTATGGGTCAAAACCTAATCAAAAGGATTCTACTTAAGGAAGAACTACCAGGAGTCAATCAAGTCGAAGTCACGTACACGAAGCAATATACCGGTGAGTGGTCCAGCTACGGTCGAGGTCGAGGTCGAGCACACGGATTGGCTCGAACGGTTAGTTCAACACTTAGATATTTTAGAGGACTGTTCTACGGGATATTTTAGGAACTTGGGTACTCCGATTAAGGACTGATGGGTAAGGGAAGCATTTTTTATAAATATCAGGAGAGAGGACAATGAAAGGGGGGGGGGGGGGTTCTAAAACAGAGGCACATACATCTCTCTTAGTTGGAAGATGGTCCATCACCTCAGGTTCTACCCCAAAAGGGAGAAAGATCTTAGGATCTTTGTATTCGTATATGGTTCAACTTTATCAAATAAATGGAGATTTATCTTGTCCAAGATGGGGTGAATATTTTCCCTCGTTTACTTTTTGTTATCATTTGATATTATTCAAGTTACTGTCTTTTTCTTATATTACGGAATTCAATCGAGACTATAACCGACTTTTATGTTCAACTATGCTAGTTTATTCCTGTTTGTGAAATCTGATCTAGAAATAATTATCTTTGGTTAGGATTTACCCTCTATCTCTTTATTTGATTAGTTTAACAAAAAGGCTCAAAACTTTTGAGTCAAATTGGCATATGTTCGGGTTGAGTATCGAGTGGTCTGGGATCATTTCAGTGCTTATTGTGAAAAGTTTCCAATTCGAAGGTTTTAGAATTTTCTAAGTTGATTTGAAGTGGAATTTCACGTTATTGATGTCTGTTTGGGGTTCTGAGCCTTGAAATAGGTTCATATCGTGATTTATGACTTGTACGTAAAGTTTGGCATCATTCCGGAATGTTTAAGTGTAATTCGAATGCGTTCGTCGAAGTTTGAATGTTTGAAAATTAAAAGGAGGAGTTGATCGTCGATTCATGATTTTAACATTGTTTGGTATGATATGAGGCCTCGAGTATGTTCGTATTATATTTTGTGACTGGTTTGTGTAATTGGACGGGATCCTCGGGGCCTCGAGTGTATTTTGGATGTGTTTAGGTTGTATCGCGCTCTTATTTGTTGTTTGAACGTCGTTTCTTTGTACATAAAGCGTAACATATTGAGCAAACAAGATTTTATTTGTGATTGGATTGAATCATTAATCTGTATCATAATTACGGAACCATAGTAACAAGAATTGTCGAATTCGGAGGTCGTACGAGAGAGTTATGCCCATTTCCGTGTCGGGGAAGATTGCGTGTTTCTGGTGCGGACTTTGTTCTTCACAAACGCGAGGGAGGTCATATGAACGCGAATAAGGAAATTTGGGTTGACCGGTCAACATGAAAAATTTCTCTTCGCGAACGTGAAGGTGGCCTGTGAAGTCGAAGAACAAAAATCGCCTAGACAGTGTTTAAAATGGACAAACCGAGCATTTTAATATTTTGAACATATCTTGAGTTCTAGAGCTCTGTTTGATGTGCATTTTGCGACGTTGTTTTCGTCTCAACAAGGGGATAAATATTTGACCTTTATTTTGATGTTTTTCTATGAATATTTTTCATTGATTATCATTTTTATCCGTGTTTGGATTGTAAAAATTGAGGTTTTGAGCCCCAAAGTTAAGAAATGGTAAATCCTTGATTTGAGGGTCAATTAATTGATGAAATTGGATGATTTTCGGAATATAAATTGTATAAGTTATGGGTAATAATTATTTTTGATAATTTTCAAAATCTGAACGTGTGGGCATGAGGATTGACTTTGTTGGCTTATCTTGAAGAGTTGGGAACTTATTTATAATTGTTAAATTACGAGTATTGGAGTATATTTTGATTAGGTTGCACATTGTTTGATTAGTTTCAGATCGTTTGGTATCAGTTTGAGGTGTTAGAAAGGCGTTGAAGCCGGTTATCGAATTTCGGAGCGAGGTAAGTCACCTGTCTAACCTTGTGAGGGAAAAATTATCCTGTAGGTGTTATATTTGTTATGTGCTACATGTTGTGGGAGATACACACATATGAGGTGACGAGTGTCCGTGCGTATGCTAGAATTCCTAATTATGTCCGGGTAGATTTAGACTCATGCCATGCTTTAATTGTATTATTTGTGTTATTCTTACCTGTTCAATTACTTTAATTCGGATTATGACCTGAGACTAGACTCGCGTAAAGTAATGGATTCGTTATTTTACATACTTGACAAGCTACTTGTTAAGTCGTAGAAATTGTACTTCCCTTTCTAATTTATTCCACGTTGTGTGTATCCATCAGATAGTTTTCTTGAATCTCATAACTCATACGTATATTCGTGAGTGGTGTGGAATGCTTGTTATCAATTAGGCTCCGACGAGTTGTGAAGATGCTATAGATGTGGTACAAGATGCTTTTTCGTATGAATGTGGGCAGACCATTAATATCACCTTGTGAAGGAATATTCTGTCATTTCAACCCAGTGTTGGTATTGCCTACGGTCGAGACTTGATACCTCCAAATTTGGTGGAATTCTTGTTAATATTGTGGTGACTCCGTCTTAGATTGAATGCATTAATACTCATCGGCATGTCGGTCTTCATTCGTTGCCTCAGGGCACGATGTTGTGAGATTGAACCTAAGAGGAAGGTAGCAGGGGTGGTTGTGTGTTGCGACTTCAAGATTGAGTCGGCGTTTCCACTGTTGATGGTTCAAGAGAGATGATCTCTGAGGTGGTTTCTACGCTTAGGAATTTTGAAAGTGACGAGGAGAGCTTGATTGAGTGTAGGAAAAAGTGAGGTATTCGATCATTGTCTTGGGTGCCATATGGCTTCGAGTTTCCAACACGTTGTTGGACCTTCGGGTGATGTTAATTATTGAATAGATTCTTACGGCTGGAGGACCAGTGTGGACCCAGAGAGGTTAGATAATTTCATGATGGATGTAACCATAGAAATGACGTTGGAGGAGATCGATATGAGGTTACACAGGTGGACTATCTCTTGTGAGCAGGTTAGCGGTTTCGTGGTTTTGATGTGGTTCCTACGAAGAGTTCTATTTTTGGCCCAACATGGTATGTATGTACTATGATGTGAGCTTGGATCTCTTGAAGAAAATGGTACGACTGTTAAGGGGTTGAGCGTGAGATGGTGGCTGATAATTCGGGTTGTATTATGATTGGTGCACTAAGAACTTATGAGAATTTTTGCCGAGAAATGGTGTGGGATCATGGTAACTACGCAGAAGAGGTCATTGTGGAGTCTGGATCTATATGATTGTAGCGTATATCTAACTGACCATTTACGATTAGGTCACGTAGTGGTGTGCAAGTGCGGTTTTTGGTTGTCGGTGCATTGTTAGACTAATTATGACTAAGGAAAGGTAACCTCAAGGCTAATTTGGGCAAAGGACTTGAGGAATGTGCGCTACCTCTTGCCTTATCAATTCATGTGCAGGTGTTGGGATGACTCAGAGTTTATGCTTCTAGTGGATGTGATGTACAAGGAAAAGAATTCATTTGGTTCCTTCTTTAGAAGTGCTCATGTGCTAACGAAGCACTAGTAGTTATTTATGTGCTCGGGATCAGGTCAGAGTGGGTGACTCTTAACAATGGTCCTACTGGGTTTAAGAATTAAAGTGCGATGTTTAAAGATTTTGGGTTCGTTACGTGGCTGAGGACTGGGTTTTGCAGCAAAGTGTGAAGAACACTTGGGGAATTTCTATGTTATCATCGGGTCTACAGTGTGTAATGTTAGAGAAATGGGAGAAACAACTTTGGATTTGCAGGAGGTCTTTCAGAGCGGGTGTATAGGTTGGAGATACTATGGAGTGCACGAGGAGGGTTTGAGATGTCTTATGGGTATCGGGACAACGTGGTCTAGTGATTAGGTCACTCATTAAATTGGTGAAAATTTAAGTCAATTAGTTATGGCTTGAATCAGCATGGTTATGTGGTTATGCGAATTTGGTTGCGTGTTACAATTGTTCTTCTGAAATGATTTGGTGAAAGGCGTTCCAGCCGACGAAGTGGTTATTCTACTAGTGGTTCAGGGGTTATGAAGGAATTTACGTAGCGGCATGATAGCTGCAGTGAGCTGTATGGAGATTGGAAGTTGATGATCAAGGTTACAATTTGGTTTTGATAAGTAAATCACGAGTTCGGAGGAGCGGGGGAATGATTCAGATGTTCAGAGTAAGCTGGCATTATCTTAATTTCACTAAAGGACGGAGTTCTGTGGAAGAGGCATTGTGGATTAGTTTGTGGATTCTTAATTGGCATTACTGAAATAGCATGGTCGATGGCCATTGATGTTCAGATTTTGCTACTTGGTCACGGAAGGTTGTGAGAGTATATCCCACAGGAAGATCGTATAAGTGTGACATGTTAGTCAATCAATTGATAGAGATTGAAATTAGGTATGGAGATTTTGGTACTGTCGCCAATGGGAGAGGTTATGACTGAGAGACGCTTTATTCCTTTGATTGAGGATTATGTGAGTTGTTTCGAATTTGACGACTGCTCATATGTGTCATGAATAGGGTCATTGTGGGTCCTTGAAAGGATATTGGCCTAGTATGGGATGATCAGAATCGTCTTGAGGTCCGTTAGTAGTTCTAATGTGAATGCATGCCTTACATCAGGTCGGATGTGTTCATTCAGCGTAGTATTGCCTATGGAGGAGTCTTCAGGTGTTGGATGTTATTCCTGTCGTCAAATATCCTATGTAATACTCTATTATTCCATGTGAGTTGTGAGACGGCTTGATTATTCGCACGCGTGTTATGGTCCAGCGTAGCTTGTCATTATTGCACCTTAGTCGTGCTTGAGTTTTTGTAGTGTGTGGCGCTGTCCATCTCCCTGGGGTCTTATTTATGCACTTGGAGTGCTTGTGGTAGATATTCCAGCATTCCGTAGGTATTAGCATTTTGGCTCGATGGGTATCTCCTTGTTGATTGTTATGTGTGGGTCGGGTGGCACGTCGCCATGGGTATGATGTTTGGATCGGGTTGCACGCCAAAACGGTATCATGTGTAGATCGGGTTGAACACCGGAACTGTGAGATATTGAGTACGGTTCCCAAGACTTATTTTTGTGTGTCTGGCTCCTCATCTCTGAGAAAGGTTCATAGCATCTGTTAGCCATTTTATTTGTTATGCGGGCTGGGTAGTTCTTTGCTAGAGTTCGTTCTCCCTTGTGTGTTATATTCGCTTTGTAGCTTGTTGGCGCATTGATGGCTTCATATAGTATTTTAGTCAGTGTTTGGGGTGGCTTATTACCTGAGAAGCTTGTACTGGGTGAGACAAGATTATTGGACCTGAAATCAGTGCGATCAGATTTATGTAAGGTATATTAAAGGGAAAATATCACTATTCAGTTTAGAATGAGGTAATGGTTTTTGTCGAGCGGAGAACCTCCATGAGTTTTTTATACGACTGGTGGTTATGAGTTTCTGCATATATCTTTCCTCGTTGCAGTATGGTGAGGGTTGAGACCGGGCTTATATGTATTATGGGATATACTACGGGCATCTGGTTCGTGAATCTGCAGCTATTGTAGTTGGAGGATGTTATCATGAACATACGAATTGTGCGGTGCATTGTGTGATCTCAGCATGGGTACATGATTCTATTTGGTACAGTGGGTTGAGATTTTTACGGTGTTCACAGTTGGAATCAGGTCTCGTGGAGAATTTTGGATGTTGGACTTTGGTTCTAAGGCTGGCTCAAGCTAATGTGCTCACGTGGGTTGTGGTGGCACAGTTAATAGTGATTTTGGACAACTCCAGAACGGTTCTTAGCACGTTCGAGGACGAACGTATGTTTAAGTGGGGGAGACTATAATGACCCGACCGGTCGTTTTAAGCTCTAGCGCATCGTTTGGAGGTTTGAGGCCTTGAGTAGCTTCTCTTTATGTTCTATGACTTATATGCATGGTCAGAATTGAATTTCAGGAAGTTCGGAGTTGATTTGGATGGAAAATTCTCAATTCGGAAGCTTTAAGTTGGAAGAGTTGACCAACGTTTGATTTTTGAGTAAACGACTTCAGAATCAGGATTTGAAGGTTCCAATAGGTTCTTATGATGATTTTGGACTTGGGCATATGTTGGGGTTGAGTATCGGGTGGTCCGGGAGCATTTCAGTGCTTATTATGGAAAGTTGGCAATTCGAAGGTTTTAGAATTTCCTAAGTTTGGTTTGAAGTGGACTTTGGTGTTATCGATGTCCGTTTGGGCTTCAGATCCTTTGAATAGTTTCATATCTTGATTTATGACTTGTACGTAAAGTTTGGTGTCATTCTAGAATGTTTAAGTGTAATTCGTACGCGTTCGTTGAAGTTTGAATGTTTGAAAGTTAAAAAGAGGATTTGATTGTTGATTAATGGTTTTGATGTTGTTTGGTATGATTTGAGGAGAATACCTAGTGGCGAGAGATAACTCTTTCCTTTGAACTCGCCTCGAGTTAGTTCGTATTATGTTTTGGGACTGGTTTCTGTAATTGGAAGGGGTCCCGAGGCCTCGGGTGTGTTTCAGATGTATTTGGATTGTATCGCGCTCTTATTTGATATTTCAACATCATTTATTTGGAAACAAAGGGTACCATATTGATAAAAACAACCTTCTATTTGTGATTAGCTTGAACCATTAGATCGATATCGTAATTATGGAACCATAGCAATAAGAATTGTGGAATTCCGAGGTCATATGAGAGAAATATGCCCATTTTCGTGTCAGAAAAGATTTCTGGTTTTTGGTGCGGACTTTGTTCTTTGAAAACGCGAGGGAGGTCCCGCGAACGTGAACTAGGAAATTTGGGTTGGCCGGTCAATGCAAAAAATTGCTTTTCGCGAGCACGAAGGTGTCCCGTAAAACCGAAGAACAAAAATCACCTGGATAATGTTTTAAATGGATAGACCGAGCATGTTCTTGAGCTCCGTTGAGGTGATTTTCGCGGCGTCATTCTCATTTTAACAAGGAGTTAAATATTATACCTTATTTTGATGTTTTTTAATGATTATTTTCATTGTTATCATTTTTTTCGCATTTGAATTGTAGAAATTGGTGTTTTGAGCCCCAAAGTGATGAGATGGTAAATCCTTGATTTGATGGTCAATTCATGGACGACATTGGATGAATTTCGGAAATAAACTATATAAGTTATGGGTAATAATTATTTTTGATAATTTTTGAAATCCGGACGCGTGAGCCCGAGGATTGACTTTGTTGACTTTTCTTGAGGAGTTGCAAATTTATTTCTAATTGTTAAATTATGAGTATTGGAGTATATTTGATTGGTCTTCCATTTGAGTTTTGGAAGCGGCTTGATAGGAGTGATCAAAACGATGGTAGCAATTGAGAGCCGTGTGACCAAACTTGTTGCATACTTGACATTGACATGAACCATTTGAGTGCTGCCCGTGATAACCATTGTTGTTCTGACCTCCACGACCACGTCTTCGACTAAATCTATTTGCACCAGAAGTAGTCGAGTTATAATTTCTTTTGTAGCCATCATCTCCTCTAAGATTAGAACTTGTGTTAGGGTATTTTTCAGTTAAGTTTGCTTGGCTAAAACCTTGTTCCACAATAGTGAGATTCTCCAGCCTTGTCTCATGAATCAACACGAGTCCATGTAAGTCAGTGAGAGTGATTGTCTCATGCCTAGAAGTTACAGAGACGTCTAGTGCATCATAATCAGGTCCTAGTCCACCAAGAATATGAAGTATAAGGTTATCATCAGTGATGGGTTGTGTAGCAGCGGCTAGGTTATCAGCAACGCACTTCATCTTCTGTAAATAATCAGTCATGGTGGACGCCCCTTTCTTAGTTGTCTGAAGCTGCAGGCGTAGCTGCATCAGTCTTGCTTTGGACTGAGATGCGAACATAGTCTCCAATGTTTGACAAACCTCTCTGGTTGCAACACATCCAACGACTTGGCCCAAAGCACTCTCTGTGAGAGAAGAAAGAAACCAGCTTAGGAGAAGTTGATTTTGCCTTCTCCAGGCGATATAGGCTGCACTAACAGTTGTATTTGCAGAAGATCCTTCTTTTGTTGGATAGTTAGCAGCAAATTTTGATGGACCTTTGTGGGTTCCATCAATATATCCTTCTATCATGACCCCTCAAAGATAGAAGGATTTGGGATCGCCATAGAATATAATTGTTCCTGTCTAACTTAATCAAATTAGAGTGAGTAAAATTGTTTGAGAAAGGGCCATTTGAACCTGCTGTGATGTTTTGAGAAGAAAGCAGGGAAGTGATCGATTGATTGATCATTGTTGAGGGAATCGAGCTCTGCTCTGATACCACGAAAGATTTAGAGGAAAGATATATTTCACTTAATGATTATGATGATATAAGGGCTTGTTTATATACAGATACAATACAAAGTCCTAATGAAATAAGGAATGTAGAAGAGATATCAACTACATATTTAAAGGATAAGAATAAGGAGTTTTAAACTATACGGTTATGTTATTTTCTCCTTATTATTAGTTATCCTAACAGTTTGATTAGTTTCGAATTGTTTGGCATCGATTTGAGGTGTTAAAAGGCGTTGAAGCCGGTTATCGGATTTCGGAGAGAAGTAGGTCTCGTGCCTAATCTTGTGAGGGAAAAATTACCCCGTAGGTGTTATATTTGTTATGTGCTACATGTCATGGGAGCAACACATGTAGGAGGTGACGAGTATCCGTGCGTATGCTAGAATTTCTTATTATGCCCGGGTAGACTTAGACTCACGCCATGCTTTAACTGTATTATTTTCATTATTCTTGCATGTTCAATTTCTTTAATTCGCATTATGACCTGAGACTAGACTCGCATAAAGTAATTGACTCGCTATTTTAGATACTGGACAAGCTAGTTGTTCAGCCGTAGAAATTGAACTTCCCTTACTAGTTTCTTTCGCGTTGTGCATATCCATCGAAAAGTTTTCTTGAATATCATAACTCACACGTATATTCGTGAGTGGGGTAAAAGACCCGTAAAAGATTCATATTCTAGTAGGATCGGGCTGTTCGTCTCGGCAATATCATATTTTTATAGGATCGGGCCGTTCGGCTCGGCAATACCACACTCTTATGGGATCGGACGGGTCGCCTCGACATTATCATATTCTTATGGGATCGGGTTGTTCGCCTCGTCGGTACCACACTCTTATGGGATCGAGTCATTCGCCTCGACAATACTACACTCTTATGGGATCTGGTCGTTCGCCTCTGGAGTATCATGTATCATATTCTTGTGGGATCGGGTTGTCCGCCTCGGTGTTTCTATAAACCACTCTTATGGGAACGGGCCGCTCGCCGAGGCAGAATCGTGCGAAATACTTAATAAGAAGTCCGTGTATTCATGATTTTTTCAAACCTGAGATGTGACTATTGGTTTGGTGTTGACCATTACGTACTCCATTTGAGAGGTATCCAGTGTTTGGGGACTTTGTGTTCACTGTTCAGCTGTAGACCGTATTATTTGTCGTTACATGTACTCATTGTTACATACCATGTTTCATATTATTTTATTATAATTGATTTGTTGGACCACTAGTAAGGTTCAATGTCGACTCCTAGTCACTCCCTCTTCGGGATTAGGCTAGATACATAGTGGATACACGCTGATTTACGTACTCACGCTGCACTTCTGCACTAAATGTGCAGGATTTGACAGGTTCATTTGGTGGTCGCTTGGGCGCAGAGGTGCAACTACTAAGGGGACTTTTTGGTGAGCTGTATTCCACGCCACGATTCATAGCACACAGAGAGTTTCCATCACAATTATTTACTTTATCATGTCTACCTTGTATTCCAGACATATGATATTTTGTTATTCTACTTCCTAGTAGATGCTCATGCACTTGTAACACCGGATTTTGGGGTGTTCTAGAATATGTTTATGATTTTGCTTACCATTGAGACACTTATACTTTATATTTTATTTAAATCATACATATGTACGAGTTTTGATGCATCGATCTCTCTTATCTAATATGATTCATGATTTTAAAAATAATAAAATGAACAATTAAGTTGGTAGTTCACTGTTGGCTTGCCTAACGGCGATGTTGGACGCGATCACGATCTATAGTAGGTTTTGGATCGTGACTTCACCTCTGTACCAATTTCCTTTTATATTTAATTAAATAAAGAGTATTCTAAAGTTGGAATTACGTAATTTCCAACTATGTCATGCGTGAATTACTTCCTGTGTGTATTTCCCTTAACCTTAATTTTAATTAAAGCAGCCAAATCATTTTCACTCTTAGAAACAAGGACTACCCTAGAGGGGCCGCTTGGCTTACTGTATTAACAAAAACAATCGCATCATAAAAATCTGAATAAGGTATACAATGTATAGTACATGTTTGGTTGGTCGAGAATAAAAATACTCGACGCATAACTTAATTAATACATTATATTAAGGTTTTGTTTTCTGGATTACCAATATTCGCACAAGGTATGAAAAGGGTTCATAAACTAGGCAATCATGCACAATAATATAATCAACATTATTATTCACGGCATAAAAATTTGTTCATCCCATAAACAATAAGACATCCAACGCACAAAGTATCCGCGTTCATATAGGATTCGAGAAAGGACCACACATAGGGTATGCCATGCCTGGAACATGTGACCTATAAATCACACAAAAATAACTTTACTGATACTCAAAGACTCCCCTTCAATATAATCTATAATTCCTCCATAACTTGTACATTAGGTTTTCCCAACGAGCCCACGATACGACAAAATATGGGGCAAGCACTCGTTGTATATAATACTAGAAAGGATAGCTTCTGGATTTGGGGGAGTCTGCAATTTTAAGAGTTCGTTCAACAAGCCTACGAGCTTTCCTGCTCCTAATCTCTACTCTCATACTCTCACTCTTCTCTATCTTTTGGTAAGGTTCTTTCATCATTTTCTGTGATATTTTCAGTTTCATCTTCAAGTTTATCATTAACCTCTCCAACCCCATCATCACCATTTCCTTTATATCTTCTTATCAACTACCTCTAAAAGAGAGAGAGAGAGAGCGAGAGAGAGAGAGAGGAGGTATAGAAGCTAGCTAATTCTACTAATTTATAGTACTAAGAATTGACCCTAACCATATACAATAACGAATGACTTTTGACTTTTATAAAGCAAACGAGATAGCTAGAGATAAAGCAACCTCTAAGATCAAAGGAATCAAGATTAGGTTCAAATTTTAAATTTTATTGAAATGGACATATAACCAAATACGATAGTTTGACGTCATTCGGACACGAATTAGAGAAGTTTTGGTGTATTTTTGAGGAATAAAATAAAGCATCAGAAGATAGTTATTTGATAAGAAATATTTTAAGATTTGAAGTCAACCAAGGTACGGCAAAATACGGCGCCGTACCATTCCATTTATAATTTTTTGAGGAGACAAAGGTAGCTTTCATGACAACAAATTAGGGAGGAATTATTTTTTATTTTTTTTGGGTTTTTCACTCGGTGTTCGGTTTCCATATTGGGCCCGATTAAATTCGACTTCGCGTCGAGAAGTCCCACGTTGGGGGATAAAGCACCCCCTAACAAAGGTGACTCCATACCATAAACTCGAACCCGAGATCTCTGGTTAAGGATGAAGGAATACTTACCATTCCACCATAACCGTTGTTGGTGGGAAGAATTATTCTTGATCACGTCTCTTTGCGTTGTTCAATTTACTCGCTAAATTAATGTTTTTTTTTACTTCTTATAATCACTTGGAGTTTTATTTAGTAGTAATACGTTGATTCATGATCGTCCAATAATAAGCTTTTTAATTCTATATCGTAGACCAAATAATTTAATCCTACTTGTATATGTGCAATATACGTTAAATCTTAGTGTTCTCTTTTAAAACCCCTTAATGGCTGCCTCACTTTTTTTTTGCATTAATTTTGAATACTTAATAGCGATATGATTGATTGGCTAATATGTATATACTAGTCTTATGTTTGTTACCGACAATAATAAACTTTAATTGTATATATTGTTGAATATGTACATAGTACGAAATTAATTCCATAAAATAAATAAAAATATAAAATATATCATACAAACTGAGTCATGAATAATGTTTTGACATAGTATAGGAGGACAAATTGATACTAAACGTTCTGGATTCGTAAAATTATGTGATTAAAGTTATAAAATAACTTAAAGAATGCACAGTTAGTTACTATTTTATGTGAAATTATGATTAACTTTAATTAAGCCTTATGGTGTATGAAGTCTAATATACATCTCAAAATAAAGATATATTGATAATGAAGAAAACAAAGATTAAAAGTAATTTAGTCATTATTGTCTTTCAAGGAACTTTTTTCAGTTGGACGTTATTCTATTTCAATTATTACACACTTTTATGTTTAAAATTTTTAAATTTCTTAGCCACACATTGAAAACACATTTTTTTTGTTGTACAGAAGAAATCATATTATACAAAAGTTGTCACGACCCAATTCCATTATAGACTGTGATGGCGCACAACATCGTTATTAGGCAAGCCAACACTGATCAATCTAGTAGTTTTCCACTTTTTTTAAGTTTGCTAAGTGAATAACATTCCTCATTGATAAAAGTTTTATAAATTTATCGCTGTAAAGTAATTAAACAAAAGCAACTACGTTCAAATCGAAATCATAAAAATAAATCCAAAATCATACGTCTACTAGTGTGTGCCAAGACGTGGTGTCATAAGTATGTGGGCTGCTAGTAAAATATACAAAAGATCTCTGCTCTACTGTCTGAAATGGAATAGACAGAAATATAAATCAGAAGAAAGACTCTGGCTGCTGCTGAACGGCTCAGACGAACAGCTCACCATGTAGTCTCGAACCAGAAGTCAAGCGTGCGCGCCAGACTGATAACCAGATGCACCTGCCTCAGATCTTGCACATCAAGTGCAGAAGTGTAATGTGCGTACATAAACAACATGTACCTAGTAAGTATCTAGTCTAACCTCAAAGAAGTAGTAATGATGGGTCGACTTCGACACTCACTACGGACCGACAATATAAAAATATAAAGTTCTAATTAAATATGAATTATACAATGATAACAGAACTCAAAGCAGAAAATAAGTAAACAATCCTTTCACTCAAGTAAGAACCAAGTCATTTCTTTCATCTAATTCTTTCACCTTCCAAGTCCGTGAAACAATACCAAATATATAAGGTTCCAATATCGTTATGCACGAGTTATGCCGAGGACGTACGGCCCGATCCAAATATACATATAAATATAATGTGCACTGCCGAGTGTCGAACGGCCCGAACTATATAATATATCAATAAATCCTACCGAGGCGAACAACCCGCTCCCATGAGAATAGTGAAAATTTACCCCGCTCGCGAAATATACTTGCAAAGTGGTTGAACATAGATTTTTCTTAAATTATCATAATATTTCTCAATTCCTTTTAAAAATAAGAAATTCAACTTGGAACTTTAAAATATTAAAATCCTCAACCTCCGCTTTAATCCAACAATTAGTTAACATAATCAAGCAACAATATCAACGAATCATGGTGTAAGCCTAAATCTACTCGGACATAAGCATGACTAGTAACTACGCGCAGACTCTCGTCACATCGTTCGTGTGTAGCCCCCAACAAAATGAAGTACATATTGATTTAACTTCACCTATGGGGTTAATTCCCTCTTACAAGATTAGAAAAAAAAGGCTTACATCATCTCAAAGCCTACTTTCCGGTTCAAGAATGCGCTCACACCCTCGAGTCGGTGCCGAATCAATCCAAAACTAATCAAATAGTATATAAACTAGTCAATACATACTCAAAAGTGCGTATTCCAACTATTAAAGAGGTTACCCAGCCCTAAATGTAAGATTCTTAAAATTCACCTCCAGGCCCAAGTGCCCGGATTCCGGAAATTTTCGAAGAAAGTTGTTACCCACAACCCCATGAACTCAAATATATGATTTTTATTAGATTATATAACAAATTTCATGATTAAATCTCATTTTTATCAAAACCTAGATTTTCTCCTAAACCCCTTGTTTTTCACTAATTTATATGTTAAAATCTACCCATAATCTATGTATTTAACTCACAATTGGTATAAGTCACTTACCTCCAAGTGCTAGGTAAAAATCCCTCTCAAGAAGCTCCAAAAATCGCCCAACGAATGAGAGAAATGTGTTAGAAAGGGCCTAAGCCCCGTATTAAATGAACCTTTCTGCCCAACAATTTTCGCACATGCGGTGCCTTGGCCGCATCTGTGATCCCGCACCTGCGGAAAAATCCTCGCAGGTGCGCATTTCTCTTACTTGTCCAAGCTTCACATCTACAGACAAAAGGGAGTCGATTCTGCGTGCCTTCCGCTCCTGTGACCACTGCCCTCGCACCTGCGGTCGCGCAGGTGCGCCAAAACTTCCACACCTGCGGATAGCTGGGCTGCCCTCACTGTTTTGCTTCTGCGACTCGTGGCTCGCACCTGCGGCTGGCCAAGTGCAAGTGCGATTATGACAGCAACTGAGAGCTTCAGCTATTGCTCCCAATTTCCAACTTGGTCTGAGCCTCATCCGATTGACACTCGGGGCCCCCGGGGCTCCGCCCGAACACACCAACAAGTTTGAAATTATAAAATTGACTCGCTTGAACTCTCAAAACGCCCCAAAACAACACTAAAACTAAGAATCGCACCCCAAATCTAATTGAATCAAACTTATGAACTTCAGGTTCTTCAATTCACTCCGAATTCGCCGAAACGTTCTTAAACTACTTGGATTGACACCAAATTTTGCGTGCAAGTCTTATATGACATTACAGAACTATTCTCTTGTCTCGAAATTCCATTTGGACCTTGATATCACCAAAACCCGCACCAAACCAAATATAAAGAACTTCTAAAACCTTCAAATAACCAACTTTTACCATTAGGATTTGAAACGCTCCTGAGTCATCCAAAGCCCGATCCGAGCATATGCCCAAGTTCGAAATCACCATACGAACCTATTGGAACCGTCAAATCCTGATTCCGAGCTTGTTTACTCAAAATATTGACCGAAGTCAAACTTAGACTTTTAAGGCCAACTTAAGGAACCAAAATTTTCGATTTCAACCCGAACCTTTCCAAATTCTCAAACTAACCATCCCCGCAAGTCATAAAATGTCACGACCCAATTTCCCCCTCTGTGAATTATCGTGACGGCACCTAGTCTCTACGACTAGGTAAGCCTAACATTTTGCAGATACGAAACAAAAGTGTGGACATTAACTACTAAAAGTAACAAATATCTAATAAGCAACTGAATGCCACTCGGAATATACAATTATCACTTCTGAAATGTACAAAACAATTCCCAAAATCCGGAACACCGCAAGCCACAAGATACTAAGAAGTCTTAATTGTTCTATACATCATTTCTACAGAAAGAAGGAAAAATGAACATAAGGGGATAGAGGGGGACTCCGAGGATCTGCGGACGCGGGCAGATGTACCTTGAAGTCTCTAATAAGCAGCAACGACTGCAACTAGTGATGAGGCTGGTAAGATGAACCTGGGTCTACACACAAAAATATGTGCAGGAAAGGGCGTGAATACGCCATGGTACCTAGTAAGTTCCAAGCCTAACCTCGGTCAAGTAGTGACGAGGTCAGGTTAGGGCTCTACTGGTATAAATAATATAGCAAGACAAGAATGAAATATCGCAGTATAATAAAGACTGGAATTGAACAGGGAAGAAATCATAGAAAACATAACAGCTCAGTACACAAAAATGCAATAGGGGATCTCCTGATATATTGTCTCGTAGTCCCAAACGTAAATATGCAGGGGGATCTCCCGGAATACCGTCCATAGTCCCAAAGTAAATATGCAAGACAGAGGGATTTCCCGGAACACTCTTCTGTAGTCCCAAAGTAAATATGCAACACAGGGGGATCTCCCGGAATACCGTTCCGTAGTCCCAAAGTAAATATGCAGCCAAACAATAGAATTCAATAGTTACGGCACGAAATTTTACAATTCAACCTAAGTACAAGTTAAGGAAAGACAGGTAAATTCACTAAACATGCTGCACGTAATTCAGGTAAATAGTTAAGGCAAATAGGCATGCTATCTTAGTCTAACAGGATACTACACATGCTGATAAGGTTCAAATAAGAGGGAAAACATGTTATTATTTAGTGAAAATCGGGTTTTTACAACAATTAGCCCGTGTACGTACTCGTCACCTCACGTACGCGGCACTCATATATCAACAACAGTACCAATCCTAATGGGAGTTCCCCCACATAAGGTTAGGAAAGCCACTTACCTCGAACCAAGTTCAAATCAATCCAATACGATTCTCTTTCCACGAAAATACGACTCTGAATGGCCCAAATCTAGCCAAAATCAATTGCATAACATAAATACAACTACTAGAAACTAATCTAGCCACTGAAATCAAAGCTAAAGCAAAAAATTAGAAATTCGCCCCAAAAGTTTCATGGGGCCCAGGTCTCGAAATCGGGTAGAAATCACAAATTATGAACACACATTCCTTCACGAGTCTAACCATACCAAATTTGCTCAAATCCGATACCAAAATCCCGATCAAAACCCCAAAATTTGGACGAAGGATTTCCCCCAATTTTCCACTACAAATCACTAATTTAATGATGAAATTGACCATAGATTAGCGGAACAAGACCATAAAGGAGTTAGGTAAAATAATTACCCACAAGTTTCCTCTGAAAATCCTTCAAAGAATCCCCAATTTTCGAGCTCTCAAGTCCAAAAATTAAGAATGAATTCAAACCCTCGAAACTCTCTCTTTTTTGCCCAGCGAACTCGTTTCTGCGAGCCTAGAACCGCACATGCGGGAAAAGCATCGCAGGTGCAAAAATCACTTAGAGGTTGGGACCGCATCTGCGGTAAGGAGGCTGCACTTGCGCGTGCCGGGCATTGTCCGCTTCTGCGGTCATTCACCGTTTTTGCCGTTCCAAAAATGCATCTACAGGCATCGTAGATGCAGAAGTACCCTCGCACCTGCGATCCCTGGCCAGACCTCCAATTTCCACTTCTGATATTTGTGCGCCACACGTGTGATTCCTCATCTGCGGTCTCCCCACCGCAGGAGCGAAAACACCAGAAACCAGCAACTTCAGAATTTTCCTAAGTCCAATATTTCCTCCGTTAAGCATCTGAAACACACCCGAGGCCCTCCGGACCTCAACCAAACCTACCAACAAGTCCCAAAATATCATACGAACTTTATCTAACCCTCAAATCACCTCAAACAACATCAAAAACATGAATTACACACGGATTCAAGCCTAATGAATTTTTAAAATTTTAAATTCTACAAACGGCGTCGAAACATATCAAATTACGTCCAACAATTCAAGCCTAATTCTATTATGGACCTCCAAATCATATTCTGAATGCGTTCCTAAGTCCAAAATCACCTAACGGGGCTAGAAAAATTATAAAAATTCAAAATCCGAGGTCGTTTACACACAAGTTGACATCCGGTCAACTTTTCCCACTTAAGCTTCCAAATAAGAGACTAAGTGTCTCAATTCACTACGAAAACCAAAACGAACCCTCCCCGCAGGACACAATAACAAAAAGAGATACGAGGAAAACAGTTAATAGGAGATCGGGGCCATAATGCTCAAGACGACCAGCCTGGTCGTCACATAAACAGTAAAAGCACATATGGGAAGTCTTATTTAGGGGAACGGGGTTCTAGAAAGCAAAACGACCGATCAGATCGTTACAAAAAGTTATCGCTAGAAAATTACTCAACTCATATTCTTATCAATCCAATCTCTTAAAAAGAACATGAGTCGTCATGTGTCTGTACGTACACAACTATATTTGCTCATATCAAAATTATTTAATATGTCCAAATCAATTGTTACGGAGAACTTTGAGATGTAATTTAGTATATTTATTTTTGAAAGTTATTGATTTATTATGAGTAGTCATCAATTGAGATTTAGCGTTTCTGAGTTACAAATTAGAGATATTAAAAGATCATCATACCTATCAAATCATTCGTTATATCCCATATTCTATTTTTCCTTGAAGAAGTAAAACAATTTTGAAGGGTATAAAAATTGGTCAATGTTTGAATTTAAAGGACAAGTCTTTGGGAAAAAAAGGAAATAATAATAATTTACCAGCAATTTTTAATACCACATAAATTTATAGACTATTTTGGTATAAAAAATGAAAAATAGAATTCTAATTAAAGACTACCGCTAATTTTGAAGCCGAAACAAGACATGCTGCTAATTATATGTTCTACACGTTTAAACTTACTTTGACTTTTTTGTTTCTTTTAGGTATTCTTTCATGTTTTTAAATAAGAAGTTAGAATGACATTGAAATATTACGTTATCTTATAGCCTAAGAAATATATTTTTTTCCAATGACATGTGACTTTAAGAAGTTCTATTATAAGTTGGTAACAAACTCCTATATTTTAGGCACTATAACTTGATTCGCGTTATTTTATAGTTTTAAAAGTTTTTTAGTATTAGTTGTATTATTTACCTTAAAATGAGTAACAATTAAATTTGTATGCGGTTTAAAGGATACGTAATTTACTTTAACACGAACGATCAAAGAAACAACAAGTAATTGAATTAAAACCAAGCAAAACGATCAAACCAAATGTGATGAAATAATTAAGCCTGGCGTCAGGTTTGAATGCTAGATATTGGTTCCAATCGAGCCCTCGGGATGGAGCTCGGTTGCAACTGAATGGATGAAAAACTGAATAATACTTGAACAATTGCTAAAAGATAAAAGTAAACTTTATTGCTTTGATATGCGTGTCAACAGTGACTCAAACAAATGAAAAAGTTCTCCCCATTATATAGTAAGGGAGTTTTAACCCTGATACAAGTCTAAATAAGGTAAAACTCCTTTCCTTCCTTTTTCCCCCCAAGAAAACACGATCCGCAATTAATATCGGGCGTGATCTGCGCCATAATATTCGACTAATGACAGATATTTCGGCTCCTTGTTCGTCCTCTTTAACCATCTTCCCTTTAACCTCGATTGTTTGTTTCGCTCGAGCTTGATTCTTCACATGTTTGGACATGCTCGATTCCCGACGTATCATTCGTCCACCCCTGGCTCCGATCGGGTACCCTCGACCTTACCCGAGCTAGCGTCGAATCACGTTGTCCTTCGTTTCTTCATCGGGAAATTAGGGGTAACTTTATCCCCGATTTTATCCGTACACAAATAGTCCCCTCACTTCTCGGAGAGTAGATTTATAGGAACGATGAGAAATGACTAATGACCTCGGTTCTTTCCTTCGTACACCATAAGCAAAGTGACGAGATGAAACACCCCATCAGTTAAATCACTCTGATTTTAGACACGTGTCAACCGCCGATTGATCATCATGCGCAGTTGCCAAATGTGAAACGTTATGCATTAATTATTCCTTCCCTATAAATGCTCTAATTTCCATTTTTCACTTTTACTTTCTGATTTCGAACCTTCTTGAGTTACCTCGAGTTTTTCATCTGCTCATCAATCCTTCAAATATTTATAACATGTTCTTCACATCTTCATATCTTATCTTCAAACCTTCATACCAAATTTTCAAAACTTTATATTTCCAGATTGAGATGGCTAAGAATTAGTAATTGGTACCCAAAGTACTGCCCCCACAACTTGTTCCTCGGCCACCGGCGCCGAGGCAACGATTCCGGTAGTGGCCTTGGGTCCTCCTCTTTCAGAGTTCATTCCCGGTGGTTGCTTCATAGATAACGACTTCAAGGTCGAAAAATCCTCCACACAAGGAGACCGAGGCGAGGAAGCATGGAGGTATGTCTGCTCCATCATCGAGGAAATGCTCAAAGTGGTCTGGGAGGACTGCAAATGGAAAGGCAAAGATGTAGTCATTCCCAGTCCCGATGAGTATATCACGACACACGTGGAATGATACTTAAGCATTTATGAAATCTGCCTCTGGAAAATTCACCCGTCTTTTTAAAGGATGGTGACCCTCCACCGTCATTTTTACTAACAACACGAAGGAGCCTCGGTTCACAATTGATCATCTGCTCCGAGTCTACAGCCCCCGGATCTTTCGAAAGGGTTAATCAAGATCGCCCGTCAAAAAGCTCCCTTCTCTTTCATAGACGAGGACAGGGACTGAGGCTAGCAAGGAAGGTTTATTCGGATAAAGACAGAGGATAGTATTCCCTCTGAGTTTCTGCCGTTCCTTGAGAAGTGGAACTCAAAACGTAAGTTGACTTCCTCTGAAGTTGTCAAAGTACTTTTTTAAATCTACTCTTCATTCTCATTATTTGTTTTATTTGACATGTAGTTGTCGCCCAAGTACCCAATGCAGTCTCTCATTTTAAGGAGTGGGTCGAGGGAATATGCAAACAACTCACCTATCCCAAGTGTGAGTGGCGCAGGCTTTCCAAGGGCAAGTGGGAAGCACATTCTCATAGTGAGTTCCTACCCTTTTTTTCTTGGCCATTTCTTATTGTGTCACTGTTATGACTAAGTCTTTTACTTTCATAGGTTTGCCTAAGACTACTAATATTTGGGAGATCACCAAGGTCATGGCCTCGACCCCATCTAAAAATCCCTCCGCTTCACCACGACCTACTCCTAAAGTTGCCGCGAAGAAGTAGGAGAAAACAAAGAAGAACAAAAGGTCTCCTGACTCCTCGGACGCTCCTGTCGAGGCAAAGAAGAACAAAATGATCGTGGTCAGGGTCAGAAAGAGCACCTAGAAATCTTCCAGTGCCCAGGTCAGATTCCAAAGCTCTTTATCGGCTCAAAGACTTCCCCGAGGATCACGATGACATGGAATTCGACGTTCATGAACTGATCGACGCCGCACAAGAGCTGGTAACCCCAGAGTGGCGGGGCGATCGTAATCTGAATCCTCCTCAGCTCGGGAACCTGTGGAGGAACATGTGGTTACTGCTTCTCAAGAAGCCCCTCCATTACAAAGAAAGACTGTTTTTGAGGATAAGGTCGTCATCCATATTCAAGAATCGCGGCCCCGACTGGAGGCCACTTTAAATGAGACTCGAGCTGCTGAGGAAAAACCAACTGATGCTTCCTGGGTCATTGATGAATCCCTTAACTCACTTTTGAGGGTGTGGACGTTGGTATGCTAGAGGATTACTCTAGCTTTGAACACCTTAAGATCCTGAAAAGGGTCGTACAACAGGGGTCAAGCGAGCTGAGTTCGAGCTCAAAGCTCGAGAAACAGTTTCCTGCCCCGAGTGTGGACCCTGACCGGAAGAAGATGGTCATGGTCATAGTACTGATGGATACTAGCATACTATCTGGGCTAGTCGAAATGGCCAGCTATCTCCATTCCTTGGTAACCGAAGAGGACCAAGTGAAGATGAACGAGGTAGACGGGTCAAATCTCTTCAACGAGGCTCAGCGGGCGCTGAATAGGGTATACCTTCCTCTCTTTCTATCTTAAAGAGTTCTATTTGCCTTAACGACATTTTAACTCAATCGTCCAAATCAATTTTGAATAACCTGAAACCCCAAAACCGACGATTCGCATAAATCACAATATATCATAAGGAGCTACTCATGCCCTCAAAATACCGAGCGAAGTGCAAATGCTCAAAATGACCGGTCGGGTCGTTACATCCTCCCCCACTTAAACATACGTTCGTCCTCGAACGTGCTCAGAGTTGCTCCAAAAGCCATCAAATCACCAAATAAACTTACCACGCCCATTCCCGAGGGTGATCCCACGTTACCCTATCCTTTATAGGTCTGATAACACAACATAACAAAAATTTCTTCATCCAACCTACCCTAGCCTTAGAATCCAATTTTTCACTTATCTGAAATTTCTTATAAGATCTGAATCCTGCAACCTACACACTGTATAAGTCTTAACAAACGGTATCAAGCCATAACTATAATCCAAGACACAATCGCATGATATACCTCATAACCCAATTACTCATAGCAAAAATCCCCAATCACAGTAACTGCTCAGAACAACCTAATGCAGGTAATAAACCTCATATCTAACAATATCTCACTATAAACCTTCGTACACTGCCGACAATGAAATAACACGTGGGAACTCATAACCATACATCAAATCAACAAGTCGTGGAGATCCCTCTCCTCCAAAAAGAACTATAGCCAATTCCTAAGCTGACTTCTGACGTTATCCTTCCGAATATACTGCAACAAGTCTGATAGCACCCATCCTAGATCTGACGACTTCATCTTATCGAATACCAACCAACCTACTGACACGCAACACCAGTACTACTTGGAGCCACAAACCGTGCAATCCATGTACCAATAAGCAACAACCCAAATGTATTCAATCACGAAAATGACTCAATCAAGAGAACCACCCTGCAAACTCAACGGGTACCACCACCACAAAAAGCTGAGAACCCATCACACATCGTAGAACCATCACCCGAATCTAACCCAAAGGTTCATATCTCAAGATAACTCCGCTGCAATGCGCGTCCCCATCCAGACGTTGGTCCATATCATATACCTCGAGCCACCCTGCTCAAAATCAATAACCACGTGAAATTCGACATCCAGTACCCAAAGTGCTTTACCATAACCACGGAGAATCAGACGGTACAGTGCAACACAAAACCCGAAAGAACAATAATTAACACGCAATTAATCATGCAATATCCAATTACTCATCTCGCTCAAATTCCGTCATAAGACCACAATAGCACCGCACCAAGTGTGCCTAAAACCAATGAATCACAACTCCTCGTTTCATAGAAGAACAACTCACAAAAATTTTCAGAACACGAATAATCTTAGCAACAACAGAATGGCACATCCCTCAACAATAGCATTATGGATCCAACCAATCTGACTCGGTGAAGTATACACATCCTAATTGGGCCTACCAATTGACCCCCAATTCAACTCTGGGCACCCACACATAGATAAATAAACCTCTGAAATCCCACAAAGACTGAATCACAACACATCTTATCATCTGGATAGATTCCGCCATGACTTCATAGTCCCCAACCATGAAACAATCTGCTCCTGAGGACTCCCAGTCTCCAAATCCATAGGACACACGAATCACCATATCTAATCCCAACTCCACTGCCATAATGGGTAACACATCTCTCACACACGATCATCCCGTGAGGAAATACTTCTAAATTTCTTCCTTGTCACATAGCAAAATACGAATATCAGCGGTAGATCAACCAGGAGAGTGTCGCCGTACCGGTGAAGTATCCATAAATCAAACACTTTGTCCCTTCTGAAATATATATACCTTCTTTAAGCCACACCAAATAGTACCATCACTTACTTAGTCACCCAAGACCGTCCATGCTGCCTACAAATTTAAAACCTTCCCTCCAAAACTAAAATGTGACCTAGCACATGCAAATCTCAATACTACACATTATGCCATCATATGAAAGATACAAAAATCTCAAAACCAACTCCCAATTGCAAGCAACTACAGGCTCGATTAGCCAAGAACTTTCTATTTGATTTCATCAGGAGAAAAATCACAATACGCCACCTGCCCCACACACCAGTAGGAAATATATATCTCAAACCATGGTAGAGACCATCGAGAGCTCTCTGAAACCCATTGCACTTAACCAAGCCGTCAGGACTGAATCTCTCTAACTCCACCAAGCTACGCAGGCCGTCAAAACCCAAGAGTCTCGCCACAAAACACCTGTAGGAACTCACCACGTCATAAGCACCCAAAGAACCGATCATACCCATTACCATGCCGCCAACCTACTACCAAGGTGTCCTATTCCTCCGAGTTTCTTCTGAATTACCTTCAATTTGATTCATCACATCGCCATAATACCACAATCCTAGACCAAAACTCACAATGCGAGACCCTAGCATAAAGCCATACCGTCCTAAGGCTCATAAGCCGCTGAATACTCTCCTAAGCGCCCCAAAAGTACCATAACTCAAACACTTACTCTGAAGAGAATTTCCTGCAAATCTAAGGCCATTACCTTCACCTTCCTGATACTGATATTAAGAATCCATAATGATATAGAAATTCCACAAGTCTTGTCACCATCCAATGTGAATCTCAGTTTCTAGAAAAATACACATCCTGAAGATTCCCAATTATCACATATAAATCTTGCATCCATTAGAACCATTCTCGATAGTCATTTACTCTGCTCAAACCTCAATTAGACCGACCAAATGGATCGAATGACCTGTGCTCTACTAGCACACCAACACCCAAGGGAGTAACCCACACTCCTAAGCAACCGGGCAACCTCCTACTCCACGCACACTACATCCTACACAACTAACCACTTAATTATTTCATGATTCACATATACTCATAGAGTATAATACAACCCCTATCTAGAAATTCCCTTACTCGATTCATTTCCAAATTCCACTGATGCAAGTCCTAACTGAGTCACCAGTATACTTCAAACTGAAACCAACACAACACATAATCGTGCAATCAACTTATCAATAGCAGACTCCCCCACTTGGATCAAATCCATAGATAAAAAAACACAATAACTCACAATGATCATACTTTATTACTGCCACCACACCGTAGTGAGATTCAACTAAATCCTTTATAGGCTCAGATAAAACCACCCACCTAATACCTCAAATCATCTGCAAATCTCGCATTTATCCTTGTGGCAGTCAAACCAACTCGCATAAGCGATCCGAACTCAAATTGCAACACATACAATTCACTGGAAGAAAAGGGAACTCGCCACTAAACAACATAAGGATCACACAACCTTAGGACACTCCGCAGGAGATAACCCCACCTGCTTAGCCTCAAACTGATATCTTTCTATAATCTTCCATAATCATAACTATTACGCAATCACTCAATCTCCCTAAGGCTGAACTCAGAACACGGTATGAAGATCTACTCCAATCCACAACTAAACTACATGATAGGCCCTTCAACACACCCATAAATCGAGGCCATACGCCAAATCCATACAGAAGTCAAACACCCAATAGTCCTTGCTACATCCCCATCAAACTCTCCTTGTCACATTCGAACAATATGAACACATCTCGCAATCAAATCATACTCACCACATAGTCATCCTGTCATAAAATCCCACCAATAAGGACACAAACGGACATATAAGTCCCAAACGCACGTGCTCTCACAATCGAAGCTCAGTACTCAAGTCACAGACAAAACCCGGCCTCAAGTCCTCCACACTGGTCCATCATCAACATGCTGAAATCATATCTTGCACCTCAACCACCGAAATCACAAACCGTCGATGCATAGCTGATACCGAGCGCTAATATGCGCATACGAATGCGCGGAAATAGTTTAAGGAGTTACACTTCAAGCTGAATCAATGTCGCACAATAAGGAAGGAAAGATGGGAATTATATCCTAAATTTCTTGTAGCCTCTCGAGAATAGGTATGGACGTCATCATACCAATCCGCAAGACTCTACTAGACATTTGCTCATGACTTGTAGAACCTATGAACCTAGAGCTATGATACCAACATGTCACGACCCAAAATTTGCTAGTCGGGATGGCACCTAACCCAAACTGCTAGGTAAGCCAACTAATAACTATCCTTCAATAATGTTAATAAGTCAATTAAACAAAATAAATTATCTGAATACATTACATTTCTCCAAGAACTGGTAGTACAAATCATGAGCTTCTATGAATAGAGTTTACAACGCAACAATGAAATAAATACACAGTCTATTTGAAAAGTACATAAATAGAGTTTTATAATCTAAGGCTACCCCGAACAAAAGAGGCAGCTACAACAGGGACGCCGATACATCTTCAAGTCCTGCAATCATCGAGCACAACAACAACATCAACCGACATCTACGCGCAATGTGCAGAAGAGTAGTATCAGTACAACCGACCCCATGTACTGAGTTAGTAACAAATCTAACCTTAGGTTGAAAGCATTGACGAGATAACACTAGGTCGGGTCCAATACTAGTATACTAAAACAGTTCGCAATAGCGTAATACAAGTAATAAAAAGAGTATCTCAGAAGTAAAATGTTCAACTCGCTCACAGTTCCAGAAAATAGGCATGCTTTTCAAATATCTTAGTGAGAACTCAAATCTTTTTCCAAAAGTGCCGAAATACAGGTAAGTTTGAAAACTATGATTTCTCCCAACATCTTTTCAACACTAAGTAAGATGTTTCATTTTCTTTTCAATAACAAGTATGAATACCTCTCTGAGCCCACATGTCAATGTGTATAGTAAGTCATGGACGACGTGATACTATATAACATGAGGAAAAAATGCATCTCTATGCATGTATATCATGTGTGCATGCAAATTCATGTATGTCATATGTACATACAAATGCCATGTATCTCAATCCACACACGTTTATATTCAACTGCGCTCACTTGGGGTGTTCAGACTCCGGAGGGGCTCTTACAGCCTAAGCTCTAAGCACGGACAACCCACGTTCTGCACGGACAACTTACGTGTCATAATATCAATATCTGGATCCGCATGGACAACTCACATGCTACACGGACAACTCATGTGCTATAATATCAATACCTCACAACCATGCCCTAGGCCTTACTCAGTCATCAATCTCTCCAGTCTCACTCGCGGGCTCACATTGTCATGAAACTAGCCCGGCAACAAGAATATGATGCATCAACAATTAACAGCTGAGACTGAGATATGATATGAATGCATGAACATGACTGACTACAAGATATCAATAAAGTCTGTGAAATAACAGCAAGAAAAGACCACTATGGGTCTCAACACTATCGGCATAAAGTCTAAACATGATATCTAGCATGATTGACAGCTCAATTACTTTATCACATGGTAAAAACACAGATATCGACAAAACAGGGCCACTATACTGGGCCATGGGAATCATAGGGTCCCATTTCACAGGGTGCATGCCCACACGCCCGTCACCTAGCATGTGCGTCACCTCAATACCAATCATATAACACCTAACTCGGGGTTTCATACCCTCATCACTAAGTTTAGAAGAGTTACTTACCTTAACAACGTAGAAATCCTACACCGGGGTGCTCTCGCCCCTGGATTCGGCCTCCAAAAGCTCTGAATCTATTCACAACCAGAACGTCATCATCAATAAACGCTAATGGAATGAATTCCACAAGAAAAACTATCAAATTAGATCAAAATCCCGAAATTGGCTCAAACCCGGCTCTTGGGCCACGTCTCGAAACCCGACAAAAATTATAAAACTAGAAAGCTCATACACTCACGAGTCCAACCATACCAAATTTATCAAAATACGACCTCATTTGGTCCCTCAAATTCTCAAATCAAACTCTCTAATTTTCAAGCCCTAAATTCTAAAATTCCTAGTTCAAATTCCCAATTAGATGATGAATATGGCCATAGATTCATGAAATTTATACCATTATAGGTTAGAATCACTTACCCCAACATTGCTCTTTGACATCCATCAAAAATCGCCTCTCCCCCGAGCTTTTCAAATCCAAAAATCAAAAAATGGAGAACAAAACCTCGAATTGGGGTTTTATTCCCAGCAAGTCCGCACCTGCGGCCATATCAGTTCACCCGCGCACCCGCGCTACTGCACCTGCGGTAAGAACCTCGCACTTGCGGTCATCACTTAAACGCCAACTTCCATACATGTGACCCATGCATCGCACATGCGGGCTCGCGGGTGCGGCCATCACCTGCGCATCTGCACTCAAGCTCCAACCTACCCTTTCCGCATCTGCGCTCAGTCTACCGCGCCTGCGACTCCCATCCGCAGGTGCAAAAAACACCAGTAGCTCCAAAACACCAGAAAATAGCACTTCCAACTCAAAATTCAATCTGTTAAATCACCTGAAACACATCCGAGGCCCTCAGGACCTCAACCAATGATACCAACCAATCCTATTCCAATATACGAACTTAGTCGAATCCTTGGAACACTCAAAAACACACCAAATTAACCTCGGATTCAAGGCTAAGAACTTCTAAACTTCTGAAATTCGCCAACGACACCAAAACCTACCAAGCCACATCCGAATAACCTCAAATTTTGCACACACGTCACAAATGACACTACGAACCTACTCCAACTTTTGGAATTCCATTCCGACCCCGACACCTAATTTTCCATTGCCGACCAAAATCGCCAAATTTCCAACTTCCGCCAATTCAAGCCTAATTCTACCACGGACCTCCAAATCACAATCCGGACACGCTCCCAAGTCCAAAATCACCCAACGCAGCTCATGGAACCATCATAAATCCAATACGAGATCAAATTCTCAAAAAGTCAAACTTGGTCAACTTTTTCCACAACTCCCACGACGAACTCAAGCTTCCAAACCGATTTTGAATAACCTGAAACCCCAAAACCGATGATTTGCATAAATCACAATACATCATAAGGAGCTACTCATTCCCTCAAACTACCGCGCGAAGTTCAAATGCTCAGAACAACCGATCGGGTCATTATAAATATCTTCCCATTCGTTCCTTTGAGCTGCTAACCGCACTAAAGCGGCTTCTCGCCTTTCATCTGCTAAATTTGGGCTTTTTGCCATGGCCTCGTTGTTCGATGTCTCTGTAGCATATCGGCACCTTAAGCTCGGTTCTCCCACTTCTACCAGAATCAAAGACTCCACGCCGTAGACTAGAGAGAACGGTATTTCACCAGTACTCGACCTCGAAGTTGTTCGATATCCCTATAGGACCTAGGGAAATATTTCTTACCACTTTCTTTTAGAGTCCGTCAATCTTTTCTTGAGGTTCTACATTATATTTTTGTTTGTTGACTCTTCTTGGCTGTTCTCTCTCGGGTGGTAAGGGGTCGATAAAATCTTTTTGATTTTGTGATCTTCAAAGAACTTATTGACCTTGTTGCCGATGAATCGTCTCCCATTGTCACACATAATTTGTGTTGTTATCCCTAACCGGTATACTATGTGATCCCAGATGAAGTCGATAACCTTTTTTTCTCTATCTTTCTCAAATGCTTGAGCTTCAACCCACTCGGAGATGTAATCTATCATGAGCAAGACGTACTGTATTTTTTTGGGTGCCATGGTAAAGGGGCTTCGATGTCCATCCCCCATTTCATGAATGACCAAGGGGAAATGACTGGGTGAAGCAGCTCTCCCAATTGGTAGATCATCGAGACATGCCTTTGACATTTGTTTCACTTTTGAACAAAGTCCTTTGCATCATTTTCTATTTGTTCCAGTAATATCCGACCCTAATCAATTTTTGAACCAATAATTCTGCTCCTAAATGGTTTTCGCAAGTACCCTCGTGGACTTCCCTCATCATGTAATAGATCTCCGCTAGCCCCAAGCACCTAGCTAAAGGTCCAAAAAATAATCTGCGGTACAGGTTTTCTTTAACTAAGCTAAACCTAGCAGACTTAAAATCGAAGGGCCCTTGATTCTTTGGGATCCGATGGCAATTTCCCCTTCTAAAGGTAGTCTATGCATTTGTTTCTCCAATCCCAACTCAAACTTGTTGATTTTACCTCGACATGACCTTCCTCTATCATCGGGCTCATCAATTGCACAATGTTCCGGAGTTAAGTTCATCGGAGTCGACAGACGATCCTAAGTTAGCCAAATCATCCACCTCGTTATTCTGATCTCGGGCACATGTTGTAATGTCCATTCTCTGAACCGATGTAACCCAACTTGTAATTTATCCAAGTATCTCCACATCCGGTCTTCTTTGACTTCGAACATCCCGTTAACTTGGTTAACAACGAGGAGGGAGTCTCACTTGGCTTCGATCACCTCAGCTCCCAAGCTTTTAGCCAGTTTTAGACCTGCAAAGTCTCATATTCGGCTTCATTTTTAGTCAATTTTATAGTTCTAATAGATTGCCTTATTATATCACCCGTGGGTGGTTTTAGTACGATTCCCAACCCGGACCCTTTCATGTTGGAAGCACCTTTCGTCAATAGGGTCCAGACACCCGAGCTAGTCCCTAAGGCAAGTAATAATTCATTATCGACCTTGGGGATCAAGGAAAGTGTGAAAACGGCTGCGAAATCTGCCAAAATCCGAGACTTTATTGTTGTTCAGGGTTTGTATTAAATATCATACTCGTTAACCTCTATGTTTTTCTAGCCAACCTGAGAGCTCGAGTTTATGCATAACATTTCTTAGCGAATACGAGGTCACGACACAGATAGGGGACGTTGAAAGTATGGTTTTAGTTTCCTAGATGCGCTTAACAAGGAAACAGCTAAATTTCTCCATATGTGGATACCTCGTTTCGGCAGAACCTAGGGTTCTACTAATGTAATAGATAGGAAATTGCGTACCTTCTTCTTCCCGGACCAGAACACCATTTACCGCTACCTTAGAGACTGCCAATTAAAGGTACATCTGCTCGTTCACCTTCGGGGTGTGCATCAAAGGAGGACATGATAAGTATTGTTTGAGTTTTTCTAAATCCTTTTGGGATTCCAAGGTCTAAGATAAGTTGTTATTTTTCTTTAATAACGAGAAAAATTAGTGGCTTTTATTCGATGACCTAGAAATAAATCGACCCAATGCGGCTATCCCCTTGGTCAACCTCTGTACCGCCTTAATGTTTTCAACCATGGTGATATATTCTATGGATTCTATTTTATCCGGGTTGATCTTTATTCCTCGGTTAGATACCATGAAATCAAGGAACTTGCCTGAGCTGTCTCCGAAGGCACATTTCTCCAGGTTCAGCTTCATGTTATGTTCCTTTAGTATATCGAAGTTTTCTGCAAATGTTTCAAATGGTCCTCTACTCGCAGTGACTTGAATAACATATCCTCAATATAAACCTCCATAGATGTTCCTATGTGTTCCTTGACATTCAGTTAACTAGGCGTTGATACATGGCGTCGGCATTTTTTAATCCAAATGGCATCATGTTATAACAATAAGTGCTGAATCTAGTTATGAAAGAAGTTTTCTCGTGGTCGCTCTGGTCCATCCCTATTTGGTTGTACCTGGAATAGGCATCGAGAAAGATCAGCGTCTCGTTCCCAACTGTCGCGTCGATTATTCGGTCGATGTTAGGCAAAAGGAACGAGTCCTTTGGGCATGCCTTATTCAGGTCCATATAATCTACACACATTCTAAGCTTGTTTCCTTTTTTAGGTCCACTACATTAGCTATCCAATCCGGTTATTTGACCTCCCGAATGGAACCTATTTTTAAGAGTTTAGATACCTCGTCCTTTATGAATGTGTGCTTGACTTCGGACTGTGGCCTCATTTTCTGTTTGATCGGGTGGAGGTTCAGATCCAAGCTCTATTTGTGAGTTGCTATTTCCGGTGGGATTCCTTTCATGTCTAAGTAGGACCAAGAAAAATAATCGGCATTAGCTATAAGGAAACTAATGAGTTTTTTTCTTGAGCATGGGGTTAGTCTTGCGCCCAGGTATACCTTTCTATCCGGTAGATGCTTGAACACTATGACTTTCTCCAGTTCTTCTATCGTTGACCTAGTTTCATTGGCGTCATCGGGTTCTATAAAAGATCTCGGGACCCCGAAATCGTCTCTTTCATTAGTAAAGACGTTCCTCCTATTTCCCAGGCTCGGTCGAGTCCGAGATCTGTGATTGCTATTTGATGCCTTTCTCTTCGATCAATCCCTTATTTTTTGATGTCATGACCGCGGGTGTTGGTATCATCTCTTCGACGATGATCATTTCCTTTGAGGCCGGTTGTTCACTGTATACAGTTTTGATCCCACTCGGAGTTAGAAATTTCAATGCTTTGTGCAAGGTTGATGGTACCGCCCTCATGCTATGAACTCATGGTCTCCCAAATAAGGTGTGTACCTCATATCTCCCTCTATCACATATAACTTTGTTTGTTGAGTGGTTCCGGATGTGTTGACCCGTAGGGTGATTTCACCCTTCGTTGTCTCACATTCCATATTGAATCAGTTCAATACTCGAACTGCTGGTACGATCTTATCCAACAACCCCAGTTTCTCTATGAATCTTCATCAGATGATGTTGGCTGAGCTACCTGGATCAATTAGCACACGCTTAACTTGGGATTACAGTGCATCGTTGTGGGGTTGAGTGACGCCCTCAGCGTCCTCTTCACTGAATGAGATGGTCCCTCCGGAACATAGTCTTGACTTAGTTTTTCTCTTGCAATAGAGACATTGGTGCCTTTAATCATCGGTCCTTGCGAAATGTATACTCCTCTGAGAATCTTGTTAATCATATGCTAAGGTTTTTCCTACTTGACTTGCTTGTTGGTGTCCCTATTTTTAAAATGGTTTTTGGCCGGCTCACTCAGGAATTCCTGAAGATGCCTATTATTGAACAAACGAGCCACTTCTTCCCTCAACCGCTGACAATCCTCGGTTCTATGCCCGTGAATACCTTGATATTTGCATATCAAATTATGATCCCTTTGTGCCGGATCGGACTGGAGTGGCCTCGGTCACTTGGTTTCCTTGATGCGACCGAAGGCTCATACTATACTCGTTGCATCCACTTTGAAGTTATATTCTGATAGCCTAGCGACGTCTCTAACTCTGAGGGGACTGTCCAAACTATTTCTATTCACCAAACCTTGGTTGCTTGGACCCTGATCACTTCTTCTATCATTCCTGGTTGGACAGCAGTTAGGCCCGTTTCCCCTCTTATCTGAGTTATATGGTTGGTATCGATCTCGGGGTTGCCTCGACTCATGATCCACTTTTCTTTTAAACTTGTCATTTTCTCTATTGGGATAATCCGACCCCGACGGAGCCCTTAGTTGGACATCCTAGTTGAACAATTGCTAAAAGATAAAAGTAAACTTTATTGCTTTGATATGCGTGCCAACAGTGACCTTAAATAAATAAAATGTTTCTCCTCTTTATATAGTAGGGGAGTTTCAACCATAATACAAGTCTAAATAAGGTAAAAATCCTTTCCTTCTTTTCTTCTCAAGAAAACAGGATCCGCAGATAATATCGGGCGTGATCCTCGGCGTAATATTCGATTGTGGCGGATATTTCTGCTCCTCGTTAGTCCTCTTTAACCGTCTTCCCTTTAACATCGATTCTTCGTTTCGCTCGAGCTTGATTATTCCCATGTTTGGCCATGCTCAATTCCCCACGTATCATTCGTCCACTCCGGGCTCCGATCTCTGGGTACCCCCGGCCTTACTCGAGCTAGCATCGAATCACGTTGTCCCTCGTGTCTTCGTCAGGAAATTAGAGGTAACTTTATCCTCTATTACCCGTACACAAGTTTGGTTTCAAATTCCTATATTTTAGGCACTAAATGTTACAATTTTATATCTAATTATGATATTTTTGTCACGGTAGACTATCATTAATTACCACTACCCACCACCACAATCACCATCCCCAACCACCAATGTCGCTGATCAACATAGTGATCAGCAGACACCACTAACGACCGTCATTTACAATCATCACTACCAACGATCACCACCATTAGCTGCCACTATATATCGACAACTACCTCTATTAGTAACTACCACCATTAGCTATAACTGTTATCCACCATAATTATTTGCAGCCACCACAAAGTACCAATATCAATCACCACTGCTAACCACTACTTCCAACCGCTATCACTACTAGCTACTACCATATTCATCAATCAACGCCCTCAGTCGGCACCCACAACCACAATCATATCCATTCCCACCACCAACTACAATATTATTTTTTAAAATAAATTATTGGTATAGATTCATACTACTTAAATTTTATATTTATTAATTTCTAAATAAAGACAAGTTTTATATATTTAGTGTTGAAAAGATAAATAATCTTAATTATTTAGTATTTATATTTTCATACATATCTTTATATTCAGATGTATATTCAAATTCAGGCCTCTTAATTTTAATAAAAATTAATGAGACTTGAATATAGCATAAAATATTACCAATTTTTCATGACTTTACTATGATTAAAAACATGAAATCATGACAATTGTGTATTGTTTGTGAGTTACCCAACATGATAGTTTTGGTAGAATATAGCAGGAAATCATACCTCTTTGTCATGACTTTATTATGAGCGAGAACTTGATCGTTAATCATCGCTAGAGGTGCAAATTCTGGTCCAGAGGTCATTTTCTAAAGATATTACAAAAATGACTATTATTTTAAAAACCAGACCCTTATAGGATCATTAATGCAAATCACCTTGCACATCCCGTAAAGGAAAAAGATGAATGGTGTTTTGGTGGGCCAAGTGGGCATGATTGAGGGCTTGATGTTGGCCTCTTTAGGCCCTTTATTGGATTCTGTTTATGGATTAATCGATTTGAAACTACACTGGACTTAAGTCATTAAATAAAGGGATTTTTTCCTTCCTATACCAAAAATAAAACCTTATTACCAAAAATGTGCATAGTTTCATATTTACCCGTCATGTTCACAGTTATTCTACAAATATTATACAATTCATTAAATACCGATTATTAGGAGTTGATTCCTTTCTAATTAGGCGCGCTACAAATCTGGAACTAAATATTCTAATTGATTTTGAAATGGAAATCACGAATTAAACGTTATCTTCAATTTCAAATCAAATTACAGCGACTCTGTTCTGCAAATCCTCTGTTCGTCGACATAGTTTCAAAATCCACAAATCAAAAAAATGACAAAATATTCAACAAATTCAAATCAAATTCTAGCGACTCTGTTCTGCCGATACTCTGTTCTTCAACTTTTCTTCTCAATCCACAAATCAAAAAAAGCAAAAATATTCACCAATTCTTCTGCAAGAAAACGCAATCATGTCCAAAATTCCAATTATGCTACAATTGAATGGGAATTGGGATAGCTATGGCAGATTTAGAGATTTTCAGGTTGATGGCATTGTGCTCGATGATGATGCCAGTTACAGTATATTGATTTCTACAATTGCAGAGCAATTAATGATTGATACTTCGGAGAAAATTGTAGAAATCAAATATATTGTGAACGAGCATTGTCCTCCAATGGAGATTAGGAACGATATGGGTGTTCGTGTATATATGGAGACAAAAAAGGAGAATAAGAACTTAGGATCATATCTGCTATGTATAATTGTACGCGAGTTCAATATGGAATTGAGTATCACCAATGAGAACACAAGTGCAGGTTTCTTATGTTACAAATTCTATGAAATTTTGGTTTTATGTTAATATCTACAAAATACCTACATTTATCTACAATAAACTACATATCAGTTTAAGTATGTGTATAGCAGTATTACTTTTAAGGGTATCTACAAAATTACTACATTTATACTACAATTAAATGACATTCTATGTGGAAAAAAATGTTGACTACAAAATTTTCTCTTCATCTACAAAATGGTGACAGTATTTATCTTTATTTTCATGCAGGTTCGTCTGGAACACTAAAGTTACTTGATATGCCAGCATCTCCCTTTATAGAGGAATATGAAAGTACAATAATAACTGAAAGTACACATAGTGTTATTGAAGAAGGACAAGTGTATCAAGACAAGCAAACAATTGCAACTGCAATGAAGAACTATTATGTCATGCACAAGTTCCAATAAGATCTATCCATAGAAGGTATGAAGATCTGAATGGTGAAAAGATCATTATAAACATTCTTTTCCTTGTGATATGTGTTTTTCAAAATTGTAGATGAAATGTAGTTATATTGTATAGTGTATTGCTTTATGTTAAAACAGTCCTTTTTGTTACATCTACATTGATAAATTGTATTAAAATTATATCTTTTTTGTAGCTACTGGCTTATATGCGTTGGTGAAAACTGTAATTGGCACTTCAAGGCAACATCCATTAATGATTATGCAATGTTCAAGGTCAGGAGTTTCAATCGACAACACACATGTTCCTTAATGGACAATTCATTCATACAGCGCAAACCTACTGCAGTTGTAGTTGGTAGCATGGTTATTCCAAAGTATTGTGATCCTAAGATAGATTACACACCAAAGGACATACAAACTGACATGTTGTCCGAACACAGAGTGAACCTAAGCTACATGCAAGCATGGAGAGCAAAGGAAAAGGCTTTACAGTTTTTGAGAGGTCATCCTGCTGACTCCTACAACAAATTACCAAAATATTTTTATATTCTTGAGAAGACGTATCCTGGTTCTGTTGTTAAATTGAAAAAGACAGCAGATGAATGCTTCTTATATGCATTTGTTGCTATTTGTACATCAATCAGTGGTTGGGAACATTTAGTAGTAGTGGTTGATGGGACTTTCTTAAAGTCAGCATATAGGGGGGTTATGCTGACAGCCAGCACAATGGATGCAGCAGGTAAAATTGTAGATATTTTGTAGATATTTTGTAGACAGTTTATAAAATGTAGATACATTGTAGATACTTTATAGATATATTGTAGTTTATACGTATTTGTTCTTTTATATGTATTTTCAAAGCTGCCAGTTAATTATTTTTTGACTAATAATGTAGGTACAATATTGCCTTTGGCATATGCTGTGGTTGATTCGGAAAACGACGTATCGTGGAAGTGGTTTTTTGAGCAATTCAAGCAAGCATATGGTCAAAGATCTTCAATGTGTGTTGTTTCAGATCGGAATGAGAGTATCCTGAAGGCAACATCAATTGTCTATCCGGGCATGCCACACTACTCTTGCATGTGGCATATTTGGACAAATATAAGGGCAAAGTTCAAGAAGGGTCATCTAAAATTAAGTGAATTGTAATTTGCTACAGCACGTTCATACACTCTGGATGAATTTAATGAAAGGATGTCGAAGATTGAAGAGATAGACCCGCGTGTTAAATCATACCTATATGATATTGGCTATCATAGATGGTCAAGAGTACATGCAACGGTGAATAGAACTTGGACTATGACATCAAACATTGCAGAGTCGTTGAATGTTGTAACAAAAGATGCAAGAGAGCTGCCAATATTAGACCTATTAGAGTATATGAGGACTCTTCTTGAACGTTGGACCAACGAGAAGTTATTGAAGGCAAATGGTACTTTCACATACTTTGGGTCCAAATTCAACAAAGAATTGGAGAACAACATAACATTATCACAGAATCTTAGGGTAAGATCTGTTTATTTGGTGCAAAAAAATAATATATTAATATACAGTGTTTCCAGATTATAGATAATTTGTAGATTGTAGATAATTTGTAGATAAATTGTAGATAAGTTGTAGATAATTTGTACATAATCTATTTTTTATGATTGTAAATATTATTCTTTCTGTTTGTTATGTAATTGTAGGTGAGGGCTTCAACAGATCATATCCATACTGTGATAGATGGTGTGAAGAGGTACATTTGTGTGTCTTGAAAGCAAAAAATGTAGTTGTGGCCAGTTCCAGCTTGATGAACTTTCATGTGCGCATGCTTTGGCAGCTTTAAGGCACAGGAATGAAACTTATGAAAACTATTGCTCTCTGTTTTACAAAAGGGACAGCCTATTACGTACGTATGAAATACCAGTAAATCTCATGCCTGATGAAAGCAAATGGAATGTACCACAACAGATATCTGATGAAGTAGTAAATCCACCTACGGGAGAGAAAAGGTAGCCAGGAAGACCTCAAAAGAAAATATACAAAACATATGATGAACTAAAGTCAAAGAAGTACAAGGTGTCATGTGGAAACTGTGGAGGTGAAGGGCATAACAAAAGATCTTGCAAGAATGCGCCCAAAAAGAAATAAATTTCATGTAGACAGTTGTATTNGCTTATACTTTCATAGACTGATTTGCTTATGATTGGTTGCTATAATCTAACTCTTTTTTGAGTATCTCAAGCGTCTTTCACATAATAGTTAATTTTTATCTACAATTTATCTACAAAATACAACTATAAAAAGATTTTAAATTAACTTGAAGTGATAACTTAAATACTTAAATATTTTCTAAAATTTATATACAGATTCAATTACAAAATTATATACAATATTTTATACAATTTAAACATAAGGTGTTTTCCAGAATGTAGATATTTTATAGTTTATTTGTAGATAATTTGTATTCTATCAACAAAATAACTACATATTTTGTTGTTGACAGAATAACAGTATAAACATTCAGTTGGCAAGGATTTATATATTAAAATAATGAAGAACAAGTACTCTAAATATTCAACAAGTGAAAATAAAACTAACAGGTTGTTTTCAAGTGAACTACTAAACTGGATAGAAATTAACAAAACAAAAGCTAATGTAAGTGTAGCGCGAGTCTGCTACAATAAAAACACAAAAGAATTGTTCAGACTCTTGTGTACTATCTTTCTCCTACAAACTATCATCAATGAAACAACTGTGCTACATGTTTCATACATAGACATGACAACTACTTCTTCTTCCTATGAACTTTTGTTTTCTCATTCAAAGCTGGTGCACCCTTTCTCCTTGCCAATCTGCCTGTCACCTCTTTTTCACTAATTGCCCCATTTTCCTGCTTCTTGGTAGCATAGTCCCACAGTAGCGCTCCATAGCGTCTTCGGTGTTGGTCAATGTCAGAAAGGTCTTTTGTAGGGATTGACAATTGTCCAAGACTAACATATTCAGTAAAGGAAGCAACAAATACACCACAGTCGCTGCAAAAAAAAATGTCAATATTTACCAAATGATTAGAAACAAAAAGAATTAAATGTATAAAAAGAAAGAATATTTTTTTTACAGTGATCCTTCTTTTTGCTGTGGGATTTCTCCAACGATCCACTGAATGTTAATAGGGTCGCTAACAGGTTTCTCAATATAAGCCTTTGTATTCTTAAAGTTGATGTCTTTACGCTTCCCACAAAAAACCGGTGCATGACAAATACAAAGGGATAATAACAACTTTTCTTCACAGGATTCAACAAACTGATGATTGCATGAAGAGACCATCGAATCATACGCATAAAGTTGCATGTCTGCAATGTCGAAAACGACCAACACCTAGTGGAATTTTTCTACAATGTTGATGGGCATGATGACATAGTCAACTTCATCCCATGCAACAATTGCAAGTAGTCTATACCCCAATATATATTCTGCAACAACATCCTGGGGTTTAACAACCGAATATTTCTTTTCTGGAGGAGAATTTATGAACTTTTTATAAATTTGTTCAATCCTGGTCTTGAACAAACAATCTGTTGTGGTAAACCTGGTCTTGTTGTGGGGGCCATACTTGCCTCTTTTCCTTAAGTAATACATTATAACATCAATGTGCTGCAAACAAAAAATAGTTGGCATTTAAACAGCAAGTCAACTTCAAATAATTTACATAAAAATTACAATATAACTACAATTAACTACAAAACAGAAATAAGAAATATACAATGATATCTACAACAGCTCTACAATTTAAACTACAAAGTCAACTTCAAATAATCTAGAAAATAGCTACACTTTGTCTACAATTACACTGCAAATATAGAACAACATATACAATCATGTCTCCATCATATCTACATTTTATACTACAAGTCATCTTCAAATATTCTACATATCTACAACATAACTATAATTAAACTAAAAAACATACAACAAAGCATCTACAAATCATATCTTGGGAATAAACTCCTTGTTACTTACCGAGTCATTGAGGACTTGTCCGGGGTGAGCCAGTGAAAAGAACCAGTCGTTCTTATCAACCTTTTCCACTCCAAGGTCTNTCCTTCCTCCTATAACAACAAATAGATGTCAAAAAAATTATAGAATGAATTAGATATGTAAAAGATAAATGCAGAAATCAAAGTGTCAAATTATGCATTCTAACCTCTTTGAACCTTTGTCGCTACCGTTGTATAACCACTTGTTGAATTGATCTAAAACCTCCGGATCTACATCTTCACCAATAACATTAGTAAAGGGGTGCTTGAGGAGGAAAATTTGAGGTCCAACCGAGTTGCTGCCACCAGAACTGTATAGACGGATAAATGGTGATCGGGCATGCTTTCCCGGTTGCCTTGTTCTACCCCGATGCATAGGTGTTGCATCATCTTGTATAGGCTCGCCAAACTTAACCAGCTGGGATAAATTGTCAGGCAGCTCAAAATCATCCAGTGTAACCCCCTTCTTCTCAGCTCCGGATTGTTCTGAATCACCTAGATTCACATATTGTGCCTCGGCACCTTCATTGTCATGTTCCTCATTGACCTGTTCTGCGTGAGCTGCTACTGTCACTCCGTGAATTAGGGACTGTGCATTCATATCTTCCATATCTTTAACACCATGCATATCTTACTTAATAGAATTGTTAAAAAATTCAAATAGCACAAAAATATCTATGAATAACACTATGATACTTGCTTTCTCTTCATCAGCTGCACCTTCACCTAGATTCACATATTGTGCCTCTGCACCTTCATTGTCATGTTCCTCATTGACATGTTCTGATTTAGCTACTACTATCACCCCGTGAATTGGGGACTGTGCATTCATATCTTCCATCTCTGTAACACCATGCATATCTTACTTAATATAACTGTTAAAAAATTCAAACAACACAAAAATATCTTACACATTTTGAAGGTGTAGCTGATGAAGAGAAAGCAGGTATCATACTGTTATTCAGAGATATGTGCTGGAAGATTTTCTTGACCAATTGCACCTTCAACATGTTCTGTTTTTTCCATTAAAAATGTTAAATCATACTGTATAATGGTGGCTTGACATATTTAGCATAAATGTAGGAATATTATAGATAATTTGTAGATAATTTTAGACATGTTGTATATATTCTGAAACTAATTGTAGATACTCTGTAGGTGTTTTGTAGATACCTGTTTTATTGGTGCTGGTCTGCACTTGTTCCCCAATATTGATCTGAAAATGTTGATTGTTCATGTCTTTTTGTTGGTCATTATTTTTTGTTGAACTACCAGCAAATTGAATGTTTTATGTTAGTTTGTATATATTTTTTCATATGCCATATTATTTTTCTATATAAATAAAAGTCAAATCTTACCTTTGCATCATCTTGCTCATTTCTACTGTTTATCAAATGCAAAACAGTCTGCACAGATTCATTTATCAGCACTCGAAGGCTATCGAATTCTACAAAGACAGCTTTCCTAAAATCTTCAAGCTTTTCATCAACCTACATGTTACAAAATAGTAAGTTATTAACTTCATAATATGTATTAACATACATTCAAAACCAGATGCAATTATATATAAACATATATCAGAATTTGTAAATTTGTAGATATTTTGTAGACAGTTTATAAAATATAGATACATTGTAGATATATTGTAGTTTATATGTATTTGTCTTTTTATATGTTTTTCAAAGCTGCTAGTAAGTTGTTAACTGCATAAAATGTCTTAATATTCATTCAAAAACAGATGCAATTTGGTATACATATTACCTGCTCAATGCTTTTTTCTAATTTTCTAATCTTTTTAACAACAGACTCCTTCTCCTCTTCTCCATCTGTTTGTTTGGGTTCCAACGTAGGAGGATCAGCATTGGAAACCTCAGATGTTTGTTCAGCCTCTTTACTTTGTACTCAATTTGTCTGGAAAAGACAGCAACTCAATCTCTTCGGGAGATTCACTTAGGTTGGTAAACTGAATGAGGAAAAACCAATTAGTTTGATTAAGGCAGAAATGTAAAATAATTGTAGATATATTGAAGGTAAATATATAATCATAAAAAAACATATTTTATCTTTATCCATTCAGGCTTTATCATTTTGTCTTCAAAGGCAGCTAATCAAATCTGCCCCTTACTAGTTGATCATGATAGTATGCGAGGTATTGAGTTAGAACTCCTCGTAGCTAGATCAGTGTTGACGGAAGAGCAACACTCATACAGCCATACTTGCATTGCTAGTCGGCATCCTCGTATGAGATAAGAGTGCACATACGGATTTTGCTTGTGCCTAACAGATTCCATCAACTGGGTGAAAGATTTAATACCCCATGGGTATGACTCATACTGCCCAGATTCTACCAAGTAGAACCTACAGTGATCTACAAAAGCCACATGGTCTTTGTCCGAAGGACAAATGAAAAATTCTAAAAGATAAAGAATGCACAACTTCACCGCATCCTCATCGTTTACCCAGGTTCTAGTGGTTACTATCTGTTTCAAATATAACTTCTCCACTCTTAATTTGTTAGGAAAATAACTGCTCATTATCTTGCTAACATAATTGAAAGTATAACCAAAATCTGTAACCTGAGTAACACATCTTAGACCAGTAATTAGTGCAAACTTCCTTAATCCAAAATTTAGTGTTTCATCCTTTAACTGGACAGAAAAATATGATGTATTGGATGAGGTCAATTCATACTTCATCAGAAGATGAATGGCCTGGTTTTGCATGCATATAGTGGGAAGAGACAGTAAGTATCCAAAACACGTCTTCTTAAAAAGCTTCAACCCATTTGGAGACAGAAGCTCTTTAATCTGGCTAGGAATGCTAGGATCACACAATGTGTGGAATCTAAGCACCCCATAATCAAAATTATGTGGGGGAAAAAGTGTCAATTCTGCACAAATAATAAATAATCTCACATTAATAAACTGCCTAAAAAAGATACATGCATCTACAAATTATCTACAACATAACTACAAATGATTACATAATATCTACAATTTAACACGTAATATGCAAATAGGCAGCAACAAAAATATCTAATATTCTGCCGCAAATATTACAAGTAATCTAAACATATAACTACAAAAAAACTACAAAATATCTACAAATGTAAAGGCAGAACATCAAAACTACAAATAATCTTCAAAATTAAGACAATTAATCTACAATTGTCTAAAACACATATTACACAGATTTTAACATTCTAAACCAAGCTAAATAATTAGAAACGAAATTAATAAATTTTTACCTTCACCACTGAATGTTTCCAAACATTTTTAGGGTGTTTTTTTGAATGTTTCTTCATTTTTGGATTTTTCGAACTAGGAGACACCTTTGCTTTCTTTCCTGTTCGAAGGTTAGGCACCTCTTCTACAAAATCGTCATCGACTAATAACTCTTTTCCTTTTCGTTTCCCTTGTTTCACTGGCGTAGAAGATTCTCCAGCAACGACATCGTATTTTTGTTTGGTTCTCGTTTCAGCTCTGATTTGTCGGGGAGAAAGACTATGAGTCGTATCTACAATTGCATGGGAAGATTTCCCCTGCTTTTTGTTGTGATTTTGGTGATAAAACACCCAAATCAAAAGAGGGTATATCATCTTCTGCTGCTTTTTTATGACTATGTTTCGAAGTTTTATTGTTCTTCATTAAGGAACTTTAACTGGAGTAAAATGGGTGAATCAACTTTGTTGAAGGCTGTCTTCAATTTTCTGTGAATTTAAGGGGAAATGGGGCAATGGAAGTTTGTGTGGTTTCAGAAGAGGAAAAATGTGTAAAAAGAACGTGTGTCTGGGTAAAACGTGGGTGAAGGTGAGAGTTTAGGAGAGAGAAACGTAGGATATACAGACACCGTTAATTAAGGAGTAAAAAACGTCTCATTAATTAGACCTTTAATTAATTATGATATAAAATTGGTAATTAGGTATACTAAGTGTAATTAAGTCAAACCTTAAACATTGAGGATAATAAGATTTTGTATGTGGTATAAGAATGTAAAAATCCTTTAAATAAATACCACAAAAAATAATTTTTCCTTTTTTTTCTTTAATAGAAGAATGGTAATTGAAAAACTGAAAATGAAGATAATAATTATGCCGATAAGACTAGAGGAAGAAACAAGAAAAATAATGCTTTTCGTCCTCATTTTACTCCCCTGACATGTACTTGAAGCTGAAAAACATTTATCATGCATGTCTGCATGAGACATGATACGTAATACTTGTTTAAGGTATTTAAATGGAATGTGGGTCCCAGAATATCAAAAAAATTTACCCACCTTTAGGCATGACAAGCGGTGCGGTATGGTGTGATTGCGAAAAAAATCGCATAAACCCGTGAAGATCTCAACCTGTCCCTCATAGTATTTTTACCAGCATCCACCCGCCTTGTATCGTACTGCGTAAGTGTTTTTTTTAATTTTATTTACTTATTTCTTTTTTATATTTTGGCTGTAATTTTCAATTTAATCGACCAAAAAATTGAAAGTTCCTTTGATTCTTAAGTGCTAAATCTCAATTAAAAAAAAAGCAAGTATTTGCTACTCATTGTGAAAAACGCTAATGACCCCTTAGTGTATTAATTTAGCATTCATTTTAAAATTGTATTCACATTACTGTAATACGGTTTCTTATACCCCTTAATGAATGTTTTTACATCATATTCAGTTTCACAATATGTCTTAGTTTTTAAGAAAATATTCTTTTCACATTATAAAATATCTCTAAGTAGTATTAATGTATTGTCTTTGACGACTATATCATAAAATTATTTTTAATATAATAAGTAAATTGCGTATGTTGTTTTCCAAAACGGATTGACAATTTGTTGAGAAGCAAGTTTTATGTGTCATATGGTGATCACAAAGAACTCATAATAAGAAGAAAAATTCTTACAATGCATAGACTCGCAAACCGCCCCGCATCAGTTTTTATAAAAAATATTTCAACTCGCCCGCACCCGATCCGCCCCGCATAACCTTAAATCCGCACCGTACCCACCTTGCCCTATTCTTGTCTCGCTTCTTGTATGTGCTATTCCTCCCTTCAAACCCACCCTCCAGCCAGCATAACTGCATAACCTCAGCTATATTCTTCCTTAATCTAATCAAAATCTCTATCTCACAGTCCTTCTAGCCTGTTTTTCAGAATCACAGAGAAGAAAAGTTAATTGTTTGCAGATTTTTTTTCTTTGCTATAGAATAAGTATATGTGTAACTCGATGTTATTGACGGCACTTTCTCAATTTCTCATGCTTTTCCTGAAACTGCTAAGATAACAATATTTTTTCTTTTTTTAAAAAAGAAGTTTGCCAGCGAAGTTGACGAAGTAGTAACAAATTTTTGTAGTGGAAGATGAAATGGTTTGTGTGAGACCCAACGTTAAATTTTCCTATGTTATGAAACTTCCCCTACATTAAAAGTTAAAACCGAATTATGTAAAAACTTACATTGGTCAATCAATGAGGAGATGTCCACGTTTTAGCTTACTTTGCAATTCACCCAATGTCATCTAGGAAGAAAGATGGAAACCACTTAACTTCATGTCAAATGCAACATTAACTTCCAAATAATTTCTGTAATATGCATTTTTTTTATTTCGACCAAATATTATTCTAGCGCTTATTATCGTCACATTACAAAAGTTTTTTTTTGGTCTAGTATGTAGAAAAATTATGTGCGCGCTATTTAAGTATTTAAAGAACCGGTTAAGAAAACCATAATTCTTACTTTAGAACCCAGTAATATAAAAATAGTTAGAACCTCGAACCCAGTAACTTCAAATCCTGGCTCCGTCACTGTATGTAAGCCTCGGTACACATGTTAAAGATTTGTTTTGTAAAATTGGTTTAAGGTGGGAAAAAGATAAAATTTTCTCTATCTTTGATGAAGAGGGAAAAAATGATTTACATTATTTCGATTTAGTGTGAGATAGGAGGATGATTGAATAATTTGGCATATCACAGAAAGAAAAAAGATCTTATATATTTAAATTAGGTTATCATCTTTATTACTCTATCTCTCGGGTTTTGGCTTCATGTGGTTGTTGCTGATTAGATGAAGCTTTAGTTCATATTCCCAAGCCTTTTTTAATATGATCAGTAATAATTTGTCTGTTTGTTCACTTCTCAAATATCGATACCGCAGCCTCATTTGTTCTGAATATTTTTAAATGTTATAGCGAAGTACTGTTATAGACACATAGCATAAAAATTGGTTCCGGAAAAACTTGACTTTTATAGTGAAATATTGTTATATAGGGATACAACTGTATATACTTACGTATGTACTTTTTCGGTTCAGATGCATATTATGCAGGAAATTGACAATCCCCACTGTTAAATCTGATTACCTTGTCATGACAAGAGAAATATAGGTGCGACTTTATAGTATTAAATTTGGAACAAGTAAACCAGCAGCCAGTCAAGTTCCAATATGAAAAACAACACAAAACATAAGGCATTTATGTTGTCTGTACAGCTCATAGATAAGAATACAGTAGCTTTTATAACCTAAAATTGTGAATTAGAACAAATTTGTGTCCAGTCCGAGAAGCAGAACAATATATAACATTCAAATTATGTACCTGCTAAGCTGCTTCACGCATTCATATAGCAATGAAATGAAAAAGGTGATTCCAACATGTCGAATAGATTTCTCAAGTGAAGAGCTTAATGGTTCCGAATTATGATACAAGAAACTCAACCCTCAGACGACAGAAAACAGAGAGTTTACAATCTAAAAGGAAATGAAGTCAGCTACAAAATACCATTGTAGACATCTACCCAAACATTACAGCAACAACCTAAATCGGGACTTCCATTTTTATTGGTGCGTGAAAAGTATTTACCGATGCATTCTGAAGCCAATCCTTGGCACAGATGAGCGCTTCCACTGTCTCAGGTCGCAAGGAACACCTGTAACGATCCATCTCTTTGCTTACCGTGCTAAATACAGAGTCAGCTGTTACAGTAGAAACTGGAACTGACAAGATATCACGAGCCATTTTCGATAGAGTTGGGTACTTCATTCTGTTCAGTTTCCACCACCCCACAACATCAAACTCGTGAACGCGAGGCAACAAGGACTCTTCCAAATATTGATCAAGTTCTGACCTTGACTGCTGACTTGTTGTCTCCATAATGTAGGCATCAAAATCTGTAAGTCCAGGCTCATTACCAGAGGCACCGACACCTTGGGCATTCTCCTGCTTCATAGCCCCACCATTTGCCTCTTCAGCATAAGTTGGGGTCAGAGGCAGAGGAAGTGCCACATATTCAAGGAAGAGCTCGTGGATTCCCTCTTCAACAATCTTCACATAGGTAGCAGCTTCGTCACCATATATTTTTGTAAAACTGAATTCAACGAGCTTCATTTTGAAGCGTGGATCCATTACTACGGCAATAGCTAACATCAGACAACAATTCTTCCAGTATATATCGAATTTCTCTTGCATAGTTTTGGTAAGGCTGCTGATGGATGGATCTTCACTTGCTGCAGCACGAGCCAGTTCCAATTGAATCTTCCACGCTTCATGGAAGAATGTATTGGTGGTTGGAATTGTTGGTGCAGTCAGAAGATTGGCAGTGTCATAGAGTATTTTCAAGTAAGTACACAGAATCTCAACTTGCTTCCAATCTTCAACTGATGGGGCATCCTTGTAATCAGGATCAGATGTATCCAAGCACGAAAATACTTGCTTCAGCTCTGATGCAGCCAACAACATCTCATATGTTGTGTTCCATTGTGTTCGGTCATCAAGCGCCAACATCTTTGTGCTTGGCACCTGAAGCTGCTGTTTGAGCTCAATGAACTTTTCTTCATGAGATTCTGATGTTTTCACATATTTTACGCTATCCCTTACTTTGTTAACAGTTCCATGCAAAAAATGAAACGCATCTTGGGCAATGCTGCTCGAAGTTCGAGCAAGACAATTTCCAACCAACAACTGACCATTGAGCACAAGAGGGTTCTTCACTGAGAGTAAAGCTCTAAGATTATCAACAGCAGCATCACCGATTGGTTGATTAATAGCGACAGAAAATAACTTCCCCTCCAAACTCCAGTCAGAAAGGCAAGCGGCAACTGCATGGCTGAAAGCCGTGTCAGAATCTGGATATGGTTCCATTACAACATTAAGTATTTTCCTGTGAATTTTCCACTCACTATCAATATACTGCCCAGTTATGAACACGTAACCCACAGTGTGATGGGAGGACCACATGTCTAGTGTTAAGCAGATCCGCCCAGGCACTCTCTCAATCACTTTCTGAATCGCTTGCTTCTCTCTAAGATAAGTTGCGACACAATCTCCTTGGACAGTGTTGAAGCTCATTATATCAAACCGAGGTTGAAGATGCTGGACAAAAGTAAGAAAGCCTGGATGCTCAACCATGTGAAGGGGATAGTCGTGCATGATGATCATCCTGGAGATATCCTGGCGGCACCGATCTGGATCAAAAGCAAGATAAGGAGTAGAAGCAGTTCGATAACGTCGTTTAGGTGCACCATTACTACCCCTATATCCACTCATCTTTGAAAGAGCACTATATGGGGTCAATTGATCATTCTGCTGGTTACGCACGACTACTGGGCAGGTTCCTTTGGCAATATGGCGTTTCAGATGACTAGTGCCTGCTACTTTCGACCCTGTACTATATGCAAACGATTGCTTGCACTGGTTACATTGTGCCCTTCTAGTCCCAACAGCAACAGTTTCAATAGTGAAGTGCTCCCAAACTATTGATTTCTTTTTCCTACGCTTACCAGGTTGTGTTTCTGAATTGCTTGGAGGTGTTTCTACACGGTTGGGTTGTGGCTCTGCAAGAACCATCTCATTTCCTGGAAACATCTCACTGTCTGAAACCATTCCATTTCGAGGGACTATCTCATTGCCGAGCACCATCTCATGTTCATGTATCATCTCATGTTCATGGACCATCCCATGTTCGAGGACCATCCCATGTTCGGGTATCATCTGATGATCAGGGACCATCTCATGATTCTCAGTGGGAGTTGCTGGCGTAACAGGGGTTTCTGGGGTTGCCATCGTATGTACAGCAACACAGTTCTCAAATATCTGTGTAATATAATGATCAAAAAAAGAAACAGAAAAACGAAAATCATAAGTAATGTGAAGATGATAGCGAAAAAGAAATATAAGCCTGAAAGTAGCACTGTATATCTCAAAGGACTTAGATTTTTTTTTTTGGGAGGGGGGGGATAAGTTTCAGAAAACTCAAATTCTCTGTCAGCTGCTAGCAAAATGCTTAATTACTTATTATCAACATAGAACTATCAATGGGTCATATAAGAAGGCACATCAAAGTTAAGCACAAGAAAGAAGATACTATCAGAACATCAAACCAAGCACATCTACTACAAAGTATATACTAAAAGAGGTAACAACAATTTACAATGAGCAAGTCAAAACTTATGAGCAATAGAAGGAACTTCAATTCTTTATTTTTTTTTTTTTGGAGGTTAAAAGCATGTCCAAATTTTAAAAGACCCTCATGAACTGCAAGGACAACAAAATAAATGTAAAAGATGCCTTTTTATAATGAATAACTAAAAATAAGGAATAAGGAAGTTACCATAATGCATTAAGGGGTCGTTCGGTTGGTTTGATAAGGATAATAATCTCCACACGGAATCCAACATTATTATAACATTTGCTTACTACTTCCTCTCCTCATAAATAATATTCATATAAGTTATGCGGGAGTTTATGTATTATTTTATGCGGGCAACAATGCCAAATAAGAATGCGAGTAAGCATCCAACAAGAAATAATCCCTGCATTATAATTCATGCATAACTAAACTGATCTCTGCATTTCGATTCTTGCATTAGTAATACATCACTTCACTAAACCAAATGACCCCAAGTGCATAAGGAAGTTTCTAGTGGTAGCACCTCCATCTTTGCAAGTCACCAAGCAATGAGGTAGGGCAGGATACAAAGGGGGTTGGGGGTGACAAAACATTGGTGACATATGCAACACTAAAATCAAACCATATGGTTATAATTAAAAACTCCAAGGAACATAAGATGAGTAGATATTTGATACACCTTTTAATGTTATTTATTTCAGAAATCATTATATTTGTCCCAAATTTCTCCGTCGATTTTGGTCAAAGTACCCAAAATTTGTTGACCAAATCCGGTACAGATCCCACCCCCACCCCCACCCCCACCCCACTTCATGTCGACACGGGTGCGGCACAGAAAGTGAAGAGTCCGAGCAACTAAGGTGACCATTATAGGGCTACCAAAAAACAAAAGAACCAATCACATCCACTCAAAAGTGCTACGAAAGTTATCAACTTTTACTATGAGCATGTTAAGATTAAGGAGAAACAGGGAACTTTAATCTTTCTTTTTTTGTCTTAATACACAAATTGACACTTCAACTAGCACGGTTTTTGTGAAGCTAGGCCCCGTATTTAGAATATTCCCAAGTAAACACTTATACTTGCTAAAAGTACACACAGCAAAATACTTCTGACAGTTTAGTATGCTTATGTGATTGAGTTAGCCGGTAGGGCTTAACAGCATGTGAATCAAACAAAAAAAAGCATGAATCCAAACCTTTTCTTCCTTTTCTTAGGATTTCTCTTTCTTCCTCTATATTCTCTCTCCCTCCTCCCTAGGAAAATAGTATCTGTTTGATATCCTTAACGGCTCGACGTATTCTATCTTTGACGAGTCTAAGCACACACCTCACTCACTCCTCAGTCCCTAGTAGAGAAAACCACTCATTTGCTTTCAGTCCAGCCTCTTTCCCAGTAAAGAAGGGAATGGCTACAGCTCAGCTGACTGCATCATTCATTTCTGCTAAGGATTTTGCATCCTTCAAAGGGCTTAGGTCCACAAGAAATGTTAAGGTTGCGTGTTTGTCTCCTTTTAAAGCAGAATAGCAGGTGGCTCCGTGGTCTTGTCGTTAAGCTGCAGAGTATATAAGATAATTTCTTTTAAGCTTTTTCCAAATGGGGAATGAGCCTATGAAGAGTGACAGGGAAGATAGAAAAGAGGAAGGCTTTACGTAGGATTTGAACCTTGCAACCAAGAGATTCAGTATGGTGTTGCAGCCAACAGTCATTGGTAGGATTTTTATCCTGCACCTAACGAATGCATTGTGGAGTTGCAACCACTAGGCTGCAACGTCATCACTGCAGTGCAAGCATAGTATTCACTCTTTGGACTTATAGAACAGGAGGCCAAAAGCTTTAGCCAACAAAATGCATGACATTAGTTCCTAAGAGCTGAAGAATCCTGTCCATTGGCACACATTGGAGGGACTAAAATTACCTCCATCAAGGCCTGGGCCGGCCTGAACTCAACCCTAAACTAAGCTGACCCAAAATTTAATAGTAATACTGGGAAATTTTCACAAATAGCCAACTTTTAGCCCCTAGAATTGAAAAACATCCACTGTCCTAAAGTTGCAAATTCCATTAGTGTTGTCATGGAGTTCCACTTATAAAATTTGAAACTCCAGTACAATGGCTATTTTTCGAAGACAAGGCAGAAAAGTGGCCAATGCACGCGTTTCAACTAGTAATGCTCCTACTAAGGCAACAAGGAGGGTACTATTCTATTTCGAAGAAAGTCAGGGCCAGAAAGGACGTTTCCCAAAATATGGGCTAACAAGTACAAACATAAACTTACTAGATCTAACTCAGAAAAATGGATCAGACATGGGCTTCGACACAAATTTAAACAAAGCCCATATCACACACTCTTACTAACAACTGATCTATTACACAACCCAGAAAGAAATCACTAAAAATTTCAAGAACCATTTCACAGTCAACCTTGATTTTAAAAATGACCTTCAACTTAAAGCCCAGAACAAGTAAACTATAAAACTCATTTTTCTTTAACATATCAGCAAAGAAAGTTGAATTAATCCTGAAAAGTCAAAATTCAAAATAACTACACCATAAAACAACAAGCACAAAATTGATAATGAAACAAAAATATTACTACAACAAAAAGCTTTAAAATTTTATTTTAACCATGAAACAGAGTATATAGCACGCATTTTCACCAAAATATAAACATAAAGCTAACACAAATATCAAGAGACCAATTTTCACAGTAACACAATAAAGCATTAAAAATATATCTATAAAAGAAAAAATAAGTCAAATCTGAAATGATCAAAAAAAAAAAATTTTGAGTGAAACCCAAATATCGAAATTCAATTTCGAGCAAAACCCAGAAAAGAAAATTCGATTTTAAGCAAAACCCAGATGAGAAAATTCAATTTTGAGAACAACCCAGATGCTAAAATTCGATATTGAACAAAACCCATAAAAGAAAATTCGATTTTAAGCAAAACTCAGATGAGAAAATTCGATTTTGAGCAAAACCCAGATGCTAATATTCGATTATGAACAAAACCAAGATAATGAAATGGAGCTTACCGGGTTATTCAGGCTCCGATAGTGAACCAGATGACCAGATCTAGGGTTTCGGCAGGAGGGAGAGAGGAGAGAGAAAGGGGGGAGAGAGAAAGAGAATTGGGCTTGAACCCGATAAAACCAAACTGGACCTTTGTTCTGATAATTGGGTCGTTGGGGATTGGTAGTATTAGGTGCTAAGGTTCATTGACAAGAAAATATGAATACCAAAAACATTAAAGTTGTAGTATTGGATATGGACTTTCTTTTTAGGTCCATTTATTGTTATGACTTTTGAGTATGTGAAATTGAAGGTGTGTTAGTAGGTGTGTTTTGGGTCACACACTTTTTTTGGTCAAGTGGCTTGACCATAGCCCACTTTATATGGTATTTTTGGTTGGTTAGTGTAGCTAGGTAAGATTATGTGTGGACTCTATTTAAGATGGGGCCTACATTGGCTAAAATTGGAATTGGAGAAATGGGGTTCTTTCTTTAAGGAAAATTTTGAAATTTAGCCCATTATGGTGGGGTAAAATTTCACTTTTGATATAAAAGGGATGACATCTATTTCAAGTCTTTCAACAAGAAAATAGACCTAAGCAGGGCAGTTGCATAAAAAGCCATTCCTGAGACCACTATTTTGGTTCTGTTTCCGTTAGTTCAGTGAGTTTAATTTGTTTGAATATAAATTAATTCACTTAACTAAACAAAACAAAAAAAGGACAAGTCTGGTACACTAAGCTGCCCCACACACTATAATAAGGAGTAAAATTTTATTGGCAGCGTGTTCTATCAAACGGGTGATTTTCTTTCCGACTATGGATCACATGTGTGGGGTCGGGGGAAGACTACATGGGTCTTTTGTACGCGATCTTATCCTGTATTTTTGTAAGAGATTATTTTCATGGCTTGAACCCCTAACTTCCTAGTCAGGTGGCACTAAGGGCGTCTAACGGGTGGGCCGGGCCGGGCCGGTTACATTTTTTTTTGAACCTGACGGGTTGCGGTTACGGGTTCTTACCGGTTAATTGTTAACGGGTTTAACGGGTTGGGGCTTATCCGGGTAAATTCGAACCCGTGCGGGTAGGGGTACTGCCGGGCCGGGCCGGGCCGGGTTAACAGTAA